>JANHGB010043488.1:17443-70753 GCA_026283785.1 Coracopsis vasa | reverse complement strand
ATGTTGAGGACACCAGAACTGTACACAATACTCCAAGTGAGGTCTCATGAGAGCAGAGTAGAGGGGCAGGATCACCTCCTTCGATCTGCTGGTCACGTTCCTTTTGATGCAGCCCAGGATACGGTTGGCTTTCTGGGCTGCAGGCGCACACTGCTGGCTCCTGTTAGGTTTCTCATCGACCAACACCCCAAAATTTCCTTAGTCAAATTTACTTTCATCTTTCTGAAAAGATTAATGGCTTCAAATCATTTAAACCATCAACTATTATACTTTTTGCATTTTTTCTGCTACTACTTGAAGATCTTGAATGTGAAATTCCACATAAAACCAAGAAAGTAACACTACTTAAGCTACAGAGTCATTATTTGATAACTCACAACAACCTTAAGTTATTTACACCCAACTTCAGTCAAATAAATAACCTCTATTCTTTGGAAACTGGTACTACAACCCACACCCCTGGATACGCTCTATCTCAACCAATTCTTACCTCTCTTGTTCTTTGACTGATTCTCACTATTTTCCAGTCAAAATATTGCTATTTTTTAAAACCATAATATTACATTACATTGCAAAACTTTCAAGCATACACATATTTATATCTTGCACCCAGTCTATCTACAAATACAGAAGTCAATTAATGAATAAATTTCAATTCTGCAAAATTAGACTGTATTCAAATATATAATATCCAGATATAATGTTTATGCTTTTACAAACCCACACATATAGATATGTATATTTTAGTGTGTATGAACAGTAACAATAAAGCAAATAACAATAAAGAGTATGTACTTATCTGTGTATGCATGGATGTAGATATGTGACTGGGTCTGCAAATGCATACTCATCTACACTCCTCCAAAATTTCATAGCAGATTATCATTATGAATATCAGTAGTCATGGATACTCAAATTATTATTATAATTTCCATTTTCTACTAAATTATTAAATACCAAAACCAGATGAGACTTCCTCTTTTTCAAAACGAAGCACATACAATGCTACTTTATGTCAAGTTCATGACAAATGTTCTATTAAGAAAAATTGAATGTGTGGCTGGAATATGTGTGATCATTAACATTTAATGCCTGTAGGATTGAGGCAATATAGAAATTCTCCGTTTTACAACAAACCAACTCCTACAGAACTTTCAGAAATGTGATTAAATGGAAAATCAATAATATGTTTTTTCGTATGATTCATCTAATTTGTCAAATATTTACAAAACCGTTAAAAAGGTGTGGTATAAAGAAGAAGCACCTGAATATGTACTGGCTAACCTAAATACGTATGAAATATAGTACATGACCACAGGTTTTTTATGATTTCTATATAAACAATAGAAACTGTTAACTCTGAATTCCTCACCTAGAGGAGCAAGCTGCACCTTTTACATTACCAAGTGCCCCCAGAGTGTCTATGCTAGACAGTTCACTGTGCATTAAGCATCAGAAATACTTTTACCTTACTGACAGGACAAGTGTTGCACTAATCCCAACTAAACACTTTCTCTGCAGAGAGGTAGATAGAAAAAAATAATAACAAAAAAAGGTGCAACAACACTGGTAACACCTTGGATCATTTTACATTGAGTGTGCAAAGGTTTCTAATAACACACCACAATAGCAAACTGTCATGTCTCCATCAATGCCCAAAAAATGTGTGTGGGCAGAAAGCATTCCCCAGTCACCCTGCAGCTTACATGAACTCATAAGGAAAATTAATGATAACCTGCTTATTCACTGGCAGGAAATTTATGGGTCTGTCCACAGTGAGTAAAGACAACTTCTGTGTTACTCTGCTTTGAAGGTCAGATAAGGAAATATTTGTTCACATATATAAAGCTACATGAAATTAACAGACCAGAAAAAAAAAAGATCTGGAAGTAAGCTTGGTAGCCTGGGTAAAGAAGTTGCAAAAAGGACAGACAGCTGCTAAAGTATTTTTGTATCACCACCTTATCTTCCAAGATTTTGGGTTGGGTTGGGTTAGGGGTTTTTATGAATACTGTATGAATAAGAGACTGTTGTGGTCAGAATTTTAATCCTGACACTTTTATGTTTGTAAGGCACCAAACTAGTTTCCAGAGCCAGAATAGTAATCACAATGGGCCAAGACTGAAAATCTGGTTCGCATTTACAGCAAACTGGGGTTTGAAAAAGAGCCCAGCTATGCAAGTGTATAATAAATATTCCCAACAGATGGTTGTGACTCTTAGGCAGCTGGCTACAAAAGCTTCAACATACTCTAGAAGACCTTTTTCAGTTTTGGATCTCAGCTTCCAAAATTCATTCCTCCATAACTTTATGAAAAAGGATAAACCTATAAAAGTCAACAAGGCCACTTATGATCGAAAGTATTGCCGTATCATATGGGAAAGTATATCCCATTGACAGTGGTATCAGGCTAGTATAGCCCAATGCACTGTATCTTACATGCTTTAGTGATGTTTTTTTCTGATGTGTGAGTGAAGAGACATATACACAATTTGTTTGAAAGCCACAACAAAAGGACAGCTTACCGAATGCCATAAAGTAAATCTGCTATGTGATAACCAGAAAATAACCATGATGATAACCTCCTTGGAAATGGCAGTATCTATTGAAGGAAATTGAATTAAAACAAATAACACCTTCAAAGAAAGATAAAATCTGCAATGCAGTAATAAATCCCACTGACTGTTTCCTCAAAATTACCTGAAGTTTCTAAGTAGAACGCAGTGAAAAAGCAGAAAAGGAAGAGGATGCATTTTTAACCCCATATTACAGATCTTTTCCATTGCACCAGGTGGTGTAAAGTTACAGGGTGTTCAGTTTTTTGCCATTTTCCTCATTCTGGTTTTGGCCTTTGTTTTATCACACCCTCTCTGCAGAATCAGGACAAACATTGTATTTACGATGACTAACAGAAAGTTCAGGAAAAAAAGTACAGGCTTTTGGAGACACAGGAAAATGAGGGCAAATAAATACCATGGGGAACATTAGTTTTCTTGGGATTACCTATTTGTTCATTCATAAAAAGCAGGATTATGCATACTTACACAAGTCTGAACAGCCTTATAGATGCTAGAAAGTGAGATCTCTATTATGGTGCAACATTTGCATATGATTTACATACTATGCTCTCCACTTTTAGAAAAATAGGAAAAGGTGGAAAAGAGTTTGGATTAGCACCTTTCAAATGTTGGTCATGTGAACCTGGTTGAAAAGCAGAACTGAGATTTTTGCTTTTTATGAACTGGATAAGTAGGGAATGTAAGAGTTGTGAGTAAGAGTCTGCATTGCTTGAACAAGTTTCTAAGCCTACCAGAGTCCCATCTCTCTGTAAAATATAGCAAGCAATGCTCCCTTTACAACTTCCTTCTCTCTCTTGCCTACTTAGAACCTAAGGTTTCCAGAACAGGGAACATCTCTTACTGCAAGCTCTCTAAGATCTCTTCAAAGGTTTCTAGAGCAATACATGGCACATGTTCTGCTAAATGGGAAACAAAAAGATTAATGTAGGCATAGGGAACATAGATCCTTTGATAACATCATTTGAGAAAGCATTCCTGAAGAAGAGATGTCAGTAAGGAAGTATAAAGGAAGGAATAAAGAAAGAAAAATGTTCTGAGGAAGCCCAGAAAGGATTAACATTCAGTTAATATGAATGATTTAAAGTACCTTTTTAATCCTTATTTCAGGGTCTATATAAAACTGATGAGCACAAAATTAAGAGCAAAAAAGCAGCTGAGATGTGATTAACATTTCTCAATATCAGCCTTTGTATTCTGACTGCCACACTGTCAGAGGATAAAATTATGTGACCTATTTGCTATGCTGCAGGCAGATGACATGAGCAGCTTGCTGAAGATGCATAGTTCTTTCTGTATGTGCCTATTTATGTACTTTTTCAACTTGTTTTCAAAAGACACACAGAAGCTGAGGTAAAACATTTCGTAACAGCCTCAATTAAAAAAAAATAAAAATTAATACACACACACCAAAAAAAAAGCAATTGATTTGATTCCTGGATTCAAGTACAGTGAAGTACAGGGAAATACAGAGCAGTTTGAAAATGCTTTTTCGATAGAGAAGTTGTTTTGCATCTATGCAGTTTCAAACCTGTCCTCTGAGGTTTGTTTGCATCCTGTAAAAGCAAGCCTTGCAGCAAAGACCATGACCTAGATCCCTCTTCTTTTTCCTGTTGTGCACTAACTACCAAAGTACAGAAGCATTTTCCTTTTGTTTGAATCTGGGTTATTTTTGTAACTATCAATAGCATTTATTATTCAAAGTGGCAAAGAGTTGTAAGCATTCAACACATGTATATACCCCAGCCCAGCCAAAGGCAAAGAGTTAGAGCATTGCTTTAAGAAAAGTGTACAAGAATCACCTTGCAGGTAGGAAGACAGAGAACTCATTTGTCCCAAATACTGGATTAGTAATTACAAAGTTACTGGACAAATTCCAATAGTAGTGCTCCATCTAAAAGCACAAGTGAGATGAATATAGCCATACCTAGTGCACTTTGTACAGCTCTCAATCATGTCAATGTTTATTAAGGAAAATCTGAGCACAACTATTGCATTATATCCCCCTGGCTACATAAAAAATGTGAATGTGCATCTAGTTGGAGGATTTGAAAGCAAAAAAAAAAAAAAGCTAATGATCTCCTCAGTGTATTTCTATAAAAGAACTGATGTTCCTTAGGCATAGAATGAATTTATCAGTAGAATCTTAGGCAGTTAGAAGCTAGGTATGTATTTTTAGATTACAGTCTTGGAATTAGACTGATAAATTTGACATATTAGTTTAAGTGCCTTTACAAATCTGCATCTGTGGCAATGCAGCAGCATTTCCATTAACAGGTGATTTATGTGCGATTCCCACAAGCCATTTACTTTACATGTCAACCCTCCAGTGTGTCATTTGTTCACTGCACCATTTGATCCAGGTATCCTCTCTGAAAACAAAATCTGCATGTGTTGCTGCACCATTTCACAGGTATCTTGGGTTTTTTTTGGGAAGCATGCCTTAAATTAAAAAAAAAAAAAAAATCCTAAAGAAAATTCTGAAGAAGCACTACTTTTTATAACAACAACAACAAAAAAAGCCATTAACAGGACCATTTTATCAGATCAAACAGTGTAAAGAATAAGACTATCCCAGAGTGGTCTTTTTTTCTATAACTAGCCCTAGTAAAGATTACACCTTTCACCCTAAACAACTGCAACATGAAAGAAGTCTCCATTTAAGCTGACTTTCAGTAACTTCTAGAAACAAGTCTTCACACTCCTGTAGACAGGTAACAAATTTATAAGCATCTGACAACTGGGCCTCTAAATTATTTTCAAGTGCCACTTATAAGATTTTCAGAATGTATTACTTACATTTTCCCTGAAAGTAGAATCTTATAAGCACTACTTCTACAATGTTTCCATCAATGACATATTTTGTATGTGAGAAATAACATATCATATCCACAATATTTGCAAAGGATAACCAGATAGAGAAGTTCAAAGACTGGAACTAATCCAAACATTTCATTATTTTTAAGAAACACATAATTTTTTTTTTTTATTTTTAAATATAGGACTAGCTAGGCAAATGTGCCTGGGTTTGAGCAAAAGCCTTGAAATAAAAATGTTCTCTAACATTGTTAAATGACAAAAGAATATTCCTGCACCATGAAACTGATTTGCTTCCCCTTCTCTCCTGAGTGATAACACTTCCAGGGGGAAAAGATCTCCTTTCTATCTACTTAAACAAAAGTTGCCACCATTGGTAATGTAGCATAAGTGTATTGACTTCCACAGGACACCCTCTTACACTCCCTTTTAGGCAGGACTGAATTCTGTTGGTATATATGCATTCTCCTTACTTGATCCTCAGAAAAGCTTTACTCAATTACATAACAGAAAGTTTTACCTGCAGATTATTAAGGAATGAGTGCGTTCAAGAAAAACAAACACCCTTCATAATTTATTTTTATTCCTTCTCAAGTAGCATGAGAAACCAAGTAGTGGCACAAATAAGGAGGGATATCGCCAAGAAATGAGATTTAAACAAGTACAGAATGAATAAACTGGGCTGAGAAGGCAAAATGCAATACAGTCTTTGTTACAGTTTTGTGAAGACACCATTAAAAAAAAAAATAAAATAAGGAACTTAGTGTGAAAAAGAAGTATTAGCTTAGTTTAGTTCCTTTTTGTTGGTCTATTTGCATATACAATATGTTTAGATATAGGTCTGACATTTCAGGTGGTTTCTCCCTTGCTTTATATTTTGCAAACCAAATAAGAAATCTATCAGTAACGATATTAAGTCTACCTAGTATCACCACCTATGCTAGGATTATGAGTAGCTCAAGTGTATTTTCCTTACTTCTTACTTTAATTTCTGCAAGAACTTTTAAACTTGTATTTTTTTAAAGAAAGAAAAAGGGTCAACTGTATCATTATTGTATTTTGTGCTGGCTTGTAGGCAATTTTGTAATTGCCCTTTTCATAATACTTTGAAGTACTTCAAAGTTTCTTAAAACTTGGAACATTTGGACTGTAACATAGCAACCACAGAGCCATAGAGTGTAATACAATATGAGAGATAATGTGTCATATCTTCCAGATCACATAAAAACTAGTATTTAGATATTGACGTAATATATCTTAAGGGCGTCATTTGTGCTAAAATAATAACTGTTACTACAAAATACATAAGGGTTTTTTTTGTTTGTTTTTGTTTTTTTTTTTTTTTAATAAGGGCAGGAAGAAAAGCAAATAAATCTTTTAAGAAGGCAATAATGTAGAAATGTTAAATTTTGTGAGTATGTAGGTATATATTACATATGTAAATATATTTACATATGTAAATGTTTGTACACTATAAGCTGTATATAAAGAACTGCTGTTATGTGTAAATAAGTTGTCATCTGGGAGAACAGAAGAAAATAAGGCTAATCTGTGCCTCTAACTTTTCAGTAAGATATTTGGGGTATCTTTGTGGATTGTAGCTGTTACTTGCATGCCTCCAAGTAGGCTCAATTTCAAAATTATTTCAAAATACAAACTGATTATTTAATTTTCTAATTTATTAAGAGCAGGTAGCTACTAATTTATACTGACAACAGAACAATCAATTAAGGCAACGTCCTATGTGGTAAAGGCACAATACTTATGCAGGAATTGCGGCACCTAGCTAATGGTTTATGACTGTACAGGGAAAATTCTTTGATATGGTTTTGAAGAGATTAACTATAGAAAATTTGTCACAAGTTAGCCAAACATATGTCACTGTTATTCTGTTGATTTCAGTTTTGTCTGTACAATTGAAGAGTCACCTAGTACTCAATAACTTCTCTCTAAATAAATAAATAAATATATTTTCAACTCCCATTATCTGAACTTTTTTATGTTTTTTTCATTAAACAAATGTATCCTGAAAGGAGCATGAACTTTAATCTCCAGCCTAGTATTGTGGTCTGCCTTCCTAATAAAAGAACAATAGCGGACATAAAGATTCAGCTATATATTTACTGCTGACACACTAATCACCTTGTGTACAAGGTTGTGGTTACCTGCAATGGAGAACTTTTATTTTTTTTTAATTTAATATACTTACCTCCACCCAAAGAAAAATTGCAGGATCCTTCTCAGAGTGAGGTGACAATACCAATAACTTGGATTCACTTGCACTTTGTGTATCTTCAAGCAAGTTAAGTTTTACCCGAGGCTCACTTTTTATGAGCAGTTCCAAAATTTTTTCAGCTTTTGTTTGTTGCAACACAGAGAATATGATGGAATTGAAGCATTGCAAAAATGCGCCTTGCATTTTATTCATGACCTTAACAGTAGAAATAGACTGGATGCAAAAACCATCTGAAATTTTTAAGAAATGGAAATTTTTCTATTAACTTAAAAGGAAGTGTCCCAGGCCTCAGATCTCTCCTGTCAAGTGCTAGTACCTGCATACGGAAAATAGATCTGAGAAATGAATTTTTGAGAATTCATCCTGCAATAAGCTGCTAGCTTTCACTTGCAGCCACTTCAAAAACACAATATAAAACACAAGACTACCTGCTGCCTGTTGCAGATGTCTAAAACTCTCTTTTTCTGTAAGAAAACTGCCACAAAGAGGTCATGCTATAACAAGTAGTATACCAAAATGTGATACTTTTATGACAAAAAAGAGATAAGTAGTAAATACAGGTTTCATTTTGCTTTTCACAAATACACGGAAGTTGCCAGGCTGGCAAGGTTCATGGCTGGCAGGTTGGGGGAATGAAAGGGAGGAGGTAGGGAAGGGAGGAGGAATGAAAGACATGTGTATAACTCCTTCAAGCTGGGTACTGATGTTTTTTGTTACAAATAATTCATGTTCAATAAACAATTTCTTTTAAATTAGGCAGCATGGGCAACTCCTGACCTACACTACCATTCCAAGTAGAGATGAAGGAAGAACACTGTGAGGACATCAGTAATTTTGTACGTCTGAGGCTGTTAAATTCATTATTATATCATGGATATGAAATCATGCCACAGTCCATGAAGCAGATCAAAATCTCTGATTTTCTCTGTCCAGAAGCCCTAAGATTCTCCAGACTCGGAGAAAAGTCATATAGAAATGTGAACTAAGGATGTGATGTATGGGAAAGGAAAGGACATCTGTTTGGATTTTGGCAAGATCAAAAAGCAGAGAAAGTGAATGCCTGGTATCAGAGATACATTTTGTATAGCAAATAAACAAGAAATATAAACGGATCTAATAAAATATTTTGGATTTCAAAAGGAAAATCAGTGGCATTGTTAGCAAAGGGGGTAGGTATGAAAGGCTACTATAGCTGTTTCCCACAAAGTTTAGTTCTCCTTTACAAAAGTATCTTTAGTTGGAAAACACTAAATTGCTTTCAAATGCTGAATGAAACCTGTGGTCTCAGAGTTTTGTGAAAGTACGATGAATCAGAGTGCAGTGTATTTAAAAAGAAGTTACATATTCTCTCTGTGGTCTTCTTGTGGACAGAGTAAGTAATTTTATGTTTCGTAAGATGTATAATTTGACTAAAATGGTTTCTGTGAAGAAAACAATATTTACAACCAAAGATTTTGATACTATAGCTAACTCAAACTATCAGTCTTGTCAAGTTGCTGATACCTCATAATAAGAATTCACTGGTAAAATTCTGGTTAACTCCATTGAAATCCTACAGAAATAAATCAATTTTGAGGCAAAATTCACAAGGAAAAAAAAATAAAAACAGGCTCCTTGTAGCTTCAAATCCAATTTCAGGGACATACTAGTCTCCTATCCCCAGAAATTACTTCCCAATATAAAAATGACAAAGTGGTTAGCTTTCCTAGTCACAGTGAGTTTGAAGAAAGCAATAGTAGACAACAAACATTTTCTCAGAAAGATGTGTTAGGTGATCAATCCCATAAGGCAGGCTGCTGCTTTCTTATACTGTAAATCACCAAATAATAGCTTTACAATTCAAGTGGTGACCATTGTGATAATTGTGGCAGCTTGCATTGCAAGCTATTGCCCTCTGCTCACCTCTTATGCAACTGAAAAGGTGAATCAGACAAATGTTAGGAATGCTTCAGTATATTTGAAGAGAGGAGTAAATGTCTTGTTTCAGTAATAATTTATGTAAACCCAGATATATCAGTATTTAAAGTTAATAAAACAAGAAAATACAAACCCCTAGGTAAACAATTATGTTCTCAGTGAAAGAATCTAATTTCCTGCAGAAAAAATAGGGTGTCATGTTTTAATGGTAAAATGGTGTTCTATACTTAACTCAGAAGCAGCTATGTCTGTGAAAACTTTACTTTTTTAATTGTGATTTTCTGTTCAAGGTGCCATTTGTGTTAAGTACAAAAGTGAACATACATGAGACACAAGACTTCTCCCAGATTTCAAGCAGCTTCAGAAAAGAAAAAGTGTCTGGATCTGGAAAGTAAGGAGAAATTCCTTTGCACTTTCAAAGAGCTCCTGAGAGAGAGTTCACGTCATCAATAATGCCTAAAGGAATTCGTGGAACAAATAAAAGAAAATAGATAGATAATTTCCAAAGACATATTTAAACAGACTTTCTGAAATTGAATAAAAATAAAAGTTTAAATCCTAGACTGCTCCCACCACATTTTCTCGGTAATGAAAAAAAATAATAATTTTACCAGCCTTCAGTAGAGAGGCCATTTTTCCCTCAGTGACAACATCTCCTTGTGGTATTAAGAATATGAGAGAGATTTATCATAGTTAAGAGGACATTGTTGGTAAATTTTGGAAAAAATGTACTGTTGTAATGAAACTAGGGGGATTTTCTGCAGTGATTTTGATGTAACAGGATTATGAATTCAGTTTTATCAAGTTATTAAAAGGTAGGAGATTGGTTCTGAATCTTGCTCTTACAGAAGCAGTGGCCACCTAACACAGATTTAAGGCAAATAAGCCTTTTTTCTTGTTTCTGTTTTCACTAATTTTTTTATCAAGTGAGAAACTACCCAAATTGGGGGGGAGGGGGAAGTGAGGGAAGCAGGAGGAGGAAAGAAAGAGGAAGGGAGAAACCAAAACTCAAATACAAAACAAAGCAATTTTTTCCTCTCAGGTGCTTGCAGGTAAAATTTTTAAGTACCATCTATTTTAGGTATAGACTTTAAAAGCACTGAATAGAGATTCTAAGTAAAAATACAGCTGAACTTTAAAATTTTAATTTCCCAGTCTGACAGAAGTGTAAATGCAATGAACAAGTCTGAAATACACTGATAAATAAGATGCTACTGTCTATTTTTTTTTTTTTTTTTAATAGAATCATAGAATGGTTTGGGTTGGAAGTGACTTTAAAGATCAACTAGTTCCAACCCCTGCTGCCACGGGAAGGGACACCTTCCACTAGACCAGGTTTCTCAAAGCCCCATCCAACCTGGCCTTATGAGAAGAGAATGGAAAAGTCATATATGCAAAAGAGAAAGGACAGTGGCCCCACTGTAGAAACATCTTAGCACTGTGCAGCCCTGCTTGTTGCAGGCTTTGGAAAATATATTGTGTATGGGCAATGATTTCAGGGAGAAAAAGGAAAATAATTTTGTGTGTAGCTGATTTCATGTATGAGACAGATGGATCTCTTTCATAACAGTATTGCCCTGGTGATAAGCAAGTCACCCAAACCAACGATTTTTAGAAATGCTTATTAATAGCTTTTCTTTTTTTCTGGATTAGCAGGTTTTGGTTTAATAACAAGCATTAGCAACAGAAGTGTGACATGGTTGTTCCTATCATATTATTGTTATTCAAAAAAGGAAAAAAAAAGGCATGATAAGCAGTGTAGGGTTTTTTCCATCTGATATTGATGTTTAAAGAATAGGTTTTGCCCTGTATTCATTACCTATTTCATTCATCTAGAATGGAAACAATTAGCACCCTTAGATAGACAGCAGTTCGAGACAATCTAAGAAAGATGTGCTGCCCCTCTCCATTGACAACAGAGGGCAGTGAGATGACAAGCTTCAGCTAAACACACAAGTGTCAGGTAAGTATTATAAGACAGACTAATTCAATAGTGATTCATAATTTTGGAAAATCATTAGAATAAAATCTTTACTGTAAAATTTGTTTCTAATGGTGATGTGTGATTTTTCTGTATAAAAAGTATCACTTACTCTAACGAAGACACTGAATAGAAAAATACTTTAGAGCTTATAAATAAGTGAGATACTGGACTAAAATTACCATCATCCCACTGGAAATTCTATATTTTCTCATAAATTCTGGGAATAAACAAGAACACTGATCACATAAAATGTGAATCCTAGTGGCATATAAGCAAAAATGAGTATTTAACTCTAATTAGAGATTTTCATGTAATATTTAGGTAAAGATGAAAATAGTTTTCTGAATTTTTTTTAAAAAAAGGTTAAAAATATTACCAGAATTCCAGAATTCTTGTGTACTTTTTGGTTTGGAATAAAAGGCTTAACCAGAGGAATATACCAAAGAAAACAACTGCTGGAATAAAACATTTGAAAATGTGCCTCTGGCCCTGTGACTTCCCATGCAGCATAGCTGACCTTTGTTTTTGAAGATCCAGTGACTCCACACACAAAATACAGTGTGACTTTGTGATAAAGTGAAAAAGCTGTTGCCCCACCAGTGGCAGAACAAAACGAAAAATATCTTTCCAACACACATTACTTGAGCAGCGGCACCATGCACCTTCGGCAGATAAACATTTAAAAACACCTTTTAAAAGACACAAGTACTGTCTCTAATTAAGAACTACCACAGATTTGGTAAATTAAGGTTTGGAATCCGCATAGATATTCAATGATATGAAAACGTGACAGGATTCCTACATATACCCATATAGCTGTGCTAATCAGTGGTTTTCCCTTTCCTTACCCTGCCAAGATTGATGTCAGCTATTTCTTTTGAACTCTTCTGTGACATATGCCTTTTGCTGGTTACTAGGCAACCAGCATCATCGAGAAAGCTAAACATGTGCACCAACTATTATTCACATCAATGCTTTGTTTCAGAGTACCTCAAAACATCTTTGTCAATTCACAAGTTTGGTTTCCCAGCCTGCAGTCTCTAAGGAATGGCTTCCCATCACCTAGTTCAGAAGGAAATGTGGATGCCGTTTCTTTGCGCAAATAAAATCCTCTGAAAATGTTACTGAAGAAAAAAACAAACATAGGTCTAGAATTCTGAGGTCTTGATAATTTTTTTTCTTAACATCCAAACTCCCTGCCCCCCAAAATAAAATCTTAAATATTCATTATTCTTTTAATCCCTCTTCAGGAAATCTTTAATGAGTTAGCACAACTGAAGTATGTGTAAAGATTTACACTTGCAAGTGTAAGTCATTTTCTAATGGTCTTGTAGAGGTTGTGAGAAGAAAATTCTGAAGCATAGCATCGATACTGGGTAATTAAGAAATATGAAAATAGAGACAGTCTGATGTAATGAGCTGACACTTTTGTGGTATTCACAGACAGTTTTTCAGGTGAATGAATAAAAACAAATTAAATCACCATACAGATTAATAAAATCTCTAGTATTTTCTGTAAATCCAGTGCCATATTCTGAACACATGATTGTGGAATCTGGTGGTTTGTCTGGAAAGGTCTGTGTATGGGTCAAATAGCTCCCACTATGAAGCCTATTAATTTTATTTACTGTTTATTCCTGATGAGAAGTGGCTATAATTATGATAATTAACACAAAATTTGCCAGGATTCCAGTTTTGAAAAGATTACATAGTAAAAAACCCAAAGCACATGCAGATAGGCAGAGAAAAATAAAAGGAGGTGTATAAAGTAATGAGAGTAAAAGGCATGGCACCTTGCCAATAGACATTTTTTATGATCCAGTGGTTTTATAAAAATGAGAAACAGAGCTTTAGACAAACCATAGTCCTTTGAAAAAGAACTGCTGACTAATATGTTAACATAATTTTGATATATGTTCAGTCCTTTCTGATGTGAAGCTACAAGGGTATAATTACAACTTCATTCTCACTGTGTAAGTGGGATCTGTTAATTATGTTAAATAAAGAGAAAAGTAATTTCATGGAGTTATTTACACTAAGAACTTAAATCTTTCCTAACTGGAAATGTTATTTCTACTATAGCATTCATATCTCGGTTGCATTTTCTTTCTGGTTTAGTTTGCCTGTTTGCTTGCTTTTGGGTTTGTGTTTTGGTGTTTTTTATTTATTATTTTTATATACAAAGTTCGTAAAAAGATTTCTCTTTCCTTTGTCTGTCATATGGCAGCACACAGTCAGGAAAATGACATAATCGTTTTGATTTCTCCTAAGTAACAATGAAGTGAAACGGAAACCGGAGATGTTTTTTTTCCCAATTTTTTACTGTCAGAGAGAGTTCATCAGTAAAAACTATACAGTGTAATACTAGTTCAGTTCATATTATATTAGAATAATAGATGAAAGGATTTGGAGGTTTATTTACCAGTCGTACTCTACACAAGTATTTAATCTTCATATAACTCTGGTCACAACAAATGGTGATATAATTTTTTTAAGCGTAATTCTTTTATGAAAATGGGATTGCTTACATTTGGACTTACTTACACGGACTAATGTTTTAATATTAACTTATTGAAGATTTTGAAAAGTAAACCATCTTTCAGACTATGAATAAGAAAATTCCCTGTGCACACATACATGTATACATATATGTATACATATATGTACATACATATAAATACATGTATACACATACAGTCCTAGATATGCATGTGAACTCCTCTCAATATAATAATTCTGGATGGGAATGGTATCAGTTAGTTAAATAATGGGCAACATCTTTTGTCCTTTAATTGTGGCCTTGACTGTTCATTTCCCATGAACAAAAACTCACCATTTCTTTCAGAGAAGTTTAGAAATGTAGAATCACAGGAATGCAAGATAAGCCCCAGATGATATGAATACAGATAAATGCTTCAGTTCAACTCTGACAGTCAGAATTTATTTTAAATATCCACATCTCATTAAAATACAGAACCAATTAGAAGCAGCGCTGTTCTGCAGAGGTTGCTGGAACTAATTTGTGTAAAGATAAATCCTGGCACAGAATTGACATAGCAAGACCTGCATGGGTCTTCTGAAACTCAATTTTAATTTTGTGTATTTTTGTTTGATGCTAAAATGAAAATTTAGTTCTTGGGATAAAAAATATGCAGTGGCCACATGGTTTGTGATAGCTCACAGTGAGGAAAACTACAAGCTCATAACCAGACTAGTAGGAGTTCTTGGTTTATCTAATCATAAAGAATAATTCATTAGTGATTGATTTGTAACTGTAGTAATTGTGGAGACAGTTCAAACTGCTATTTTATGCTCCCCTCTGTCACACGATTTTCAGCAGATGTATCATCTGAATGTAGGTTCATATTTGTGAACATATCTGTTGAGGATTTTTAAAATAATTTTGCCCCCCAAAAGTCAAATTTTTAATATCCCTGAAATTTATAAAGATGACTTCACAGCTTGTGCACGGCAGTATTCCTCATAAAATCTTTAAGGAACATTAGGAAACAAAGAGAGAAAACAAACAAATTCTAGTAAGTAGGAAATAATAAAAAATATAATATTCTACTCCCAGTGGAATAAAACCCCAACAAACAAACAACTAAAAGTAAATAAACTTATTATAAGTTTTTTAAAATGAAAAATTAGATAAGTACTTTCCTCTCTAACTCCCCAAACCTATTTTATTCCATTTTATTTAAATCTTCCCTAACCAAACAAAATCAGCTTGCAGAAATGTGTATTATTTTTTGTTTCATCTTTTTTCTCTCTCTTTGCAAGAGTAACATGACTTTCATATTTGCTCCACAGTTACTCAGTGTTGCTATCTCCTATCACAAAACTAGTTGAAACAGCTCCTTTTCCAGTTCAAAGACTTTCTAAAAGTTGTTATAAATTAAACAGAGAAGGGATAAAAAGAGAAAACCCATTCTATGCAAAGTCCAGCACTGTTGTTAATGTTGTCTGTATGATGTGCAGCTCTAACAGGTATAATCTTGTCAATAGCATTGCCTCTGTTTTCACATCATAAGCAAGTAATCCAGTAAGATTTGGAAGTAAAAAGTATAGTTTACTTCTCTTTCTTTTCAAAGTTATTTCTGGAGGAAGAATTGGCTTTGTTGTGTCTTACAGAGTTCAATAAGGTATTCTAAGTTTTCTGAGGTTAAGACAAATTACAATAATCTTAAAAAGGAGATTGTCTTTCACGACTGGCAACCAGTTAGTCAAAGTATTATACAACAATCTCAAAAAAAAAAACCCCAAACCAGTAAAAAGAGCTACAATGCATGGATGCTTTCTCTGGGTCCACAAAATTCTAAGAAGTTTCAAATAAAACCACTTCAAAAAGAAAGAAGTCTGAAATGTAGACCTGCTTCTTGTTGTCCTGCTTAATCTTCTGAGTCTGGTAATCGCCTTAGAAAACTAAAATAAGCTTCCTGCCTTCAAAAATCAACTAGTAACTTAATATACACCAAAAAAGAAATAACAAAATGAGAAAATGCATCTGCTACAACAACTTAAGTTTTGGTAAATCTGCAATAACTAGCACCTAGTCCTCAGTTACAATATCAACAATAATGAAATAGTTTCCTATGCCATGTTTTTTAATGCATCAGACTGAAGCTGGCAAGTCTTCTGCAATTCTACCTCTACACCATGCTGGAAATCACAGCTGGCTGGGATTTGAGAGCTGAACAGTTTATACAGCACACACCAACTTAATCTTCGGTGGTTACAGGGAGATTCCTGAACTTCAGAGCAGCCTTTTAGTCTCTTTCCTCTAAGACTGATCCTTTGGCTGACAGGAGTCAACAGTAATACAGCAGAGGGTTGTTTTTTGTTTGGTTGTTTTTTTTTTTATATATATGAAATTCAAAATCCTGGTGTCAAGCCCAACACTGTACTCTGTATTGATTTCCCTTTCTTCAGCAGTCTGTCTGTTCTCCATCGTGTGAAGACGTGTAAGGAGACTGAACCACTCACTAGGTTCCACAATCCCATGTGACACTGAGGAGCTGAACTTCTGCAAATTGCTTCATAGACAGGGCAGTATGTATAGCAACAGTGATTTAACAGCCTGAAGATAAGGCACAATATTCAAACTCATTTTTCTCCAAGAATGTTCCTACAGCTCAGACTTGGGGTCAAAAGTTCCTATAAACATAAACATAAAGCAAAATCGAAAAGTTTATGAAACTAATAACCTGCTACATCTGAAGTCATTAAAAAAATCTATGTATACACAAGTTTTTCTTCAATTTAGCTATCCTAGTATAACTAGAGGTGATCAAACTAGGTCTTTTATTTTGCCTGAACATGTTTCCTGTGATTTTCTGAAGTATAGCCTGATAATTGGACATCTTATTTTTGTTATTATAGCCATTTCAAGTGCTATCGACACTTTTATCAGCCAAGATGAAGGATTGAAAAGCAGCATGCAAGTATGGACAAGCATTAGCAGGAATAATGTGGAGACATTCAGATATCATAGAATCATAGAAAAAGACTTTTAAAATCATCACGTCCAACCATTAACCTAGCACTGCCAAGTCCACCAGTAAACTATGCCCCTAAGTACCACATCTACAATTCTTTCAAGTACCTCCAGGAACAGTGACTCCATCACTTCTCCAGGCAGCCTTTTCCAACATTTGACAACCCTTTCAGGGAACAAATTTTTTCTATATCCAGCCTAAACTTCTCCTGGTGCAAATTGAGGCCACTTCCTCTTGTCCTATTGCTTGTTATTTGGGAGAAGAGACAGACAGCCACCTTGCTACAACCTCCTTTCAGATAGTTGCACAGAGCGATAAGGTCTTCCTTTTCTCCAGGCTCCTTTTCTCCAGGCTAAACTGCCCCAGTTCCCTCAGCTGTTCCTCATAAGACTTGTGCTCTTGACCCTTCACCAGCTTTGTTGCCCTTCTTTGGACCCACTCCAGCACCTCAGTGTCCTTGCAGTGAGGGGCCCAGAACTGAACACAGTATTCCAGGTATGTCCTCACCAGTGCCAAGTACAGGGGGATGATCACTGCCCTGGTCCTGCTGGCCACGCTATTTCTGATACAGGCCAGGATGCAACTGGCCTTCTTGGCCACCTGGGCGTAAGCTGGCTCATATTCAGCTATTTACCAACACCCCCAGGTCCTTTTCTTTTGGATAGCTTTCCAGCCACTGTTCCCCAAGCCTGCAGTGTTGCATGGGATTGTTGTGGCCCAAGCACAGTATTTGGCACTTTGCCCTGTTGAATCTCATGCAGCTGGCTTTGGCCCATTGATCCAGCCTGTCCAGATCTCTGTATAGAGCTTTCCTACCCTGCAACAGATCAACACTCCCACCCAACTTGATGTCATCTGTAAACTGAGGGTTCATTCAATCCCCTTGCCCAGATAATTGCTAAAGATATTAAACAGAACTGGCCCCACTACTGAGCCATGGGGAGCACCGCAGGTGACCAGTGGCCAACTGGATTTAACTCCATTTGCCACCACTCTTTGAGTCCACCCATCCAGTCAGTTTTTTATCCACTGAAGAGTACACCCGTCTAAGCCATAAGCAGCCAGTTTCTCCAGGAGAATACTGTCAAAGGCTGTACTGAAGTCTAGATAGACAACATCTACAGCCTTTCCCTCATCCACTAGGCAGGTCACCTTGTCATAGAAGGACATCAGGTTGGTCAAGCAGGACCTGCCTTTCATAAATACATGTTGACTGGGCCTGATCACCCAGTTGTCTTGTACGTGCTGTGTGATGGCACTAAATATGATCTGCTCCTTAGGCTTCCCCAGCACTAGGGTCAGACTGACAGCCTTTCCTGTAGATGGGTGTGCTTACCTCCAGTCAACTGGGATCTCCTGGT
This sequence comes from Coracopsis vasa, assembly GCA_026283785.1. Classification (NCBI taxonomy): domain Eukaryota; kingdom Metazoa; phylum Chordata; class Aves; order Psittaciformes; family Psittacidae; genus Coracopsis; species Coracopsis vasa. The sequence continues at coordinate 52,364 of JANHGB010043488.1, read as the reverse complement.
TAGCAGGACTGCTGACAAATGATGGAAAGCGGCTTGGTGAGTGCTTCCATCAGCTCCCTTAGTACCCTTGGGTGGATCCAATGTGGCCCCACAGACATGCAAGTCTAGGTGGCATAGCATGTTGCTTGCCATTTCTCCTTGGATTATGGGGCCTTCATTCTGCTCCCCATTTACACAGACAACTGCTTGTCAAAACTGGTCCTTTTGCAGATTTTTACCCCTCTTAAGTTTATTCCCCCAAATTAGCAAAACCAGCCATTTAAGTTACTTTTTGTCAACCTTGCAAGCATTCTCACAACTGCTATGGTTCCACTTGAAGTTGTGACTCCTACTTTAATAATTGTTTCCCTAAAGAAAGGGAAATGCCTCCACTAGAAGCATGTTTGGTTCCAGAAGGTGCAGAGTACCCCATTTCCTCTGTTTTAACACACAGTCTGAAATAGAAGGTGTAAAGGAGTATCAGGTCACTGATGTAGGCAGTATTTTGCAATGTAAACCACACTGCTGCATTTTTAACGAAAGACTGGAAATGATGTCCCAGCTGTTAACAGGGTTAGAAAAGCAACAGTTGTCAAGCCATGCCTGCCAACCATGGGTATAGGTTGTATAATATGTACAAATTGTTCTAGGATACTGGTGTTCTGTAAACGACAGCTAATAGCTGTTATGAATTCAGAAACCAAACATATTTTGTTTTGTTTTTTAAATCCTCACTGAGTGTTCTTCTGTATTCTCACACAAAGAGCCCCTGATGAATATTTGTTCCATAGCAAAATTCAGACTTGCTTTGTGAAGAGATGATGGTGGATTTGAGGAGCCTGTGCTGGCCACTGTTCTCCAGTACTCAGCATTACCCAACAGTAGGTTAAGCCAGCCCTGATAAGGAGCCCCTTTCACAGAGCAGAGAGGGTTCAGAGCCTTTTGTAGACCACTACTACATATATTATCACTCCTTATCAGAGAAATGAAGAGATCCAGCACATCTGTACTTTCTCATTTGTTTCTTTCAGGTTATCTGACACGTTCCAGTTGTGGTACAAGGAGCACATGAGGAATTAAATAGGTTTGGGATTGCTCAAAAGAGAAATGTTATTGTTTCTTGACTAATTATTTTCAGACTATATAGAAAGGGGGAATTTTCCTCTTCTTTCACTAAAAAACTAAACAATTTATAATATATTCCAGGAAAAACAAGTGTTTTAAAAGTAACTTAAATTGACCTTTTTGAGCCTGAAGGTGCTCTAATGTGTTAATGATGAATTTTTAATGCTAGCTTTATATAGAATTTTATCTAAGAAATAAAAATCCATTGTTTTACAACTATAAAAAGTCTTTGAATATTTTAATAACAAAAATAATATAGTATCTTAGGAGGAGGACAATTTGACTTACCTGAAATTGCCCTTTGAAACTGCATACATCTCTCATGTTATTTTGTTGCATTAGTACTGAGTAGAATGGGCTAGTTCAGAATGAAACATAATAGATGTATAGAAGGGCTTCTCTTTCCTCCTTTTATTACAGGATAAATAGCATTTCTGCACTCTGAATTTGGAGTTTCTGGTATATATCTCCTGTTCCTTAGTCTTGATTAATGACAGCACTCAGCACTGAACTACCATTTTGCTAGAAGTCAAGATGCATACGACGGTATTTTTATGCCCCACAGAATCCATACCTTCAAGCACACATGGGCTATACGGTTCGTTTTGTTTAATGCTTTGTAACCATAATCACAGCTGAGAACGACTGTAGAAAGCTCACATATAAAACTGCTTTTCAAATTATTTGTAATAGATGTTTTGTGGACTTTTTTAAGGATAAATATTTTCCATGCAGAATGCATACTGTTAAATAAAAGAATTTATTGACATAATTTTTCAGTTAATTTTTATTAAAAGTTTAATTTGTAGCCAGAAAAAAACCCCTTCATCATCCAAATAGAGCTAATAGTCTGATTAATAGGCTAATTCCTTTAGTAATATTTAGCATTGAGATTAGCAACATAATATGGAAAATGACTTAAGGAAAACACGTAAAACATGCCTGGTGGCCTATGCTTGCACAACTCACTTTTGCATCTGTAAACTAGTTTTTGCACTGTGAATTGCTGCAAATACAGACATTTTCTTTAATAACTATCCTTTGCATGACTTAATTGCAAATATGTTGTTATTGTAATTCCAAAATTTATGCCAAAAAATAAGGATTATCGCGAACTTCTAAGGTTCCTATGACTTTGAAATAAGTGATGAAAGTGTTCTACTAGGTGAAACATATGAAATCACAAAAAGATACTCAGTGCTTTGGAAATATTACCTCTGATCAGTAATGCGGGCTAGCAATTGTTAAGTAATTTGCAGCAATACATTAGAAATACAAAATGTAAAGAATTTAAGGGGAAAAAATATTCAGGCATGCAATGACAATGTAGAATATGTAAAACATTTTTTTTTTATTTTTGCAGCTTACTTGTACAGTTACTGTTGTGTGCCTCACAAGAAGCTGATATCCTCCTTCCTTAAATTAAGAATTCTTCCGTATCCCAATATGTATTGCCTTGAATGCTTCTTTGTCAAAAAGGCAAGTATTCATGCTGTGAAATTTTAATTACACACTTTTCAAAACATATAGAATATTTTTATTACATGTTTTACAAGCCTTAAATATATTTTAAAGTATTTTTATAGCCATTTTATCTCAGAATCAAGTATTTACTAAATTAATTTCAGGCTAGCTAGCTTTATTGAAGTGCTGTTTATGCAGATATGATAATGAGTTTTGTTTAAAAAGTGAGGTAAATGTTACTCTGCTAAATGCTGTAAAAGTTTTAATATAAGACCTCACAATCTTTTGGAACTTAGAATAGATTTGAAAAAAACAAAAATGCCCATGCCTCTTTCCTGTCTCTCGAAGGAGATTAAGTTCACAATAAACAGAAATTAGCTAACTCTAAGTTTGTATTGCATAGCTACAAATAATATCCTTACTTTCAACAACTGAACATATTGTACAATTGAGTGTGAAAAATTGAGTGAGTCATGACCCAACTTGCCAAATTTTGCTTCAAACTAAATATCTTAAAAGAATTAAAAAAGCTCCAATTCTGTCATTTCTGTAAGAGATGCCCATACTTACTTGCAAATAAGAAAAACAAATACAGCAATTAACTTTCCAGGCACAGGCTCGTGATTTTAATTTAAAGAAAATAAATTAGAAATATGTAAAAAAAAAATCATAGTGATTAATTTAACTGTTTAGTCATCAGCTTGGAAATTTAATGGTAGTGTCAGAAACTGCATTTAATTAACCCAGTCCAGCTAAGCCCACACCAAACAAATGCTAACTCAGTGAAAGAGCTGCTTTAAAGACACAAACATTTTAACAGTGCCAAAGAAAATGAAGACTGAATATCAAAATACTATTGTTTTCAAAGAATTTGAGACCTAAAGGCTGTCTTCAGTTTTCTATTCACATTGACTTCCAGTTCCCTGCCATTAGCCTATAGAGTAATGTTTGTCTGAACCCTCTGTAGCTGTGTCAGGAGGCAAACATGCTCTCACATGCAGATTCCTTTAATTCTCCTAAACTAGCAAGTGACTGGTCTCATGCAGATGCCCAAAAATCTGTGAACTGACCATGTCACGTATGTAGGCTAAGTGTACAAAACGTGTATACAGGCATGATCTCTGTAACTTGTTGCATGCTTTTCAAAATACGCATCCATGCACCCAACTTATAAAAATTTTTATTTTCCTCTTTCAAAGAAATAGCACTTAACTGTTTACAATTTTCTGACACTTAATGCTCTTCCAGGGAAAATCCCCAATACAGCAATTTAAAAAAGGCACTGATTACAGATTTCCTTTTCTTAAAAGGCTTTTATAGACCTTGAAGGATGCTAACAGCCAAAACCTGACTTTAAGATAAATTTAAAGGAGTGCAACCAATGTCTAATTTCTTCCTGAGTCCTCAGATTATTATATTCAGTCAAGATGAATGAATATTCCTTTTTCCTGCAAGCCACAGTCATCTTCATAAGGCTCCTTTTTGTGGCCAGCAATGTTTATCTTCATCACATTAATGATGAATGACACTTCATACTGCACTCTATGAATCATAAGGTCTCTCATTCTTGATATAAATTAGGCAGTTCAAGTCTTTTATTTTAGCTTTGAGGTATAAAATAGGAACAGAAAGCCAAAACAGAGGGCAGAGACAATTCACAACATTTTGAAACACACAATGTGTGAATTTGCAATTGCACTAATGTCCAAGTGGGAATGATTTGGTAGCGTATTACTATCAGCATTAATTGATCTGACGGAGAAAAAAAAATAAATCCTCATTCATCTAGAAAACCATTTCCTTTGAAGTGGTCAGATGTTTTCTTTATAAAACTGTATGTATTCCTGGAAGTAAAAAATGTGTATCTTTGGTCTGCCCTTCTGAAAAAAAGTACAGGGAACAATTTAAAAACACTTTCATAATAATGTTTATCACTGAAGTCTACATTTCAGTAACCTCCATACATTAGTCCAAATGCACAATAAAGAATCAAGATTTGTGGGAAGGAAGCACTGCAAAGAATAAAAAAAACCAGGTCTATTTGCTATAATTGCATTGTTTGCCTTTAATGCAAAAACTTACACTGAAAACGCTATTAGAACACAAATTTGATTCTGACTTTTGCAGCCGGCAGAGCATTGCAGATGAATGACATGTTGCGCTGGAAGCCTCAAGTGGAACATCCACAGTCCTAGGTACATTCTGTAAGTGAAACAATAAGCTTTCACATGGCTCAGCTTTTTGCACTTATAGAACTTCCTCATCTTTAGTGTAGATGATATTTTTGCAAAACTGATCACCTGTTCTGTAAATACATGACTGTTTATAATCCCACCGAATTCAAGAGTCATCAAGTTAATGCTGGAATTTATGCTTTTCTGTTTAATTTCTCCCATTCTGTCATCATCTTGAGAATCTCTGATTTTGTATCTTCCATTTAGCATCCAAACAAGTCTCACTGGACTCAGCTTTATCAGACTAGCCTAATGAAATCTACAGTTTTAAGGTCAGGAATCCATGCAATCTCAATGACACTTTGAGAAAGGTCAAACACTAAAAATGAGATTTATGGAAGCCAGGAAGCTGTGAATAAACTCAACAATAATTTCCAACAATGGAAATTAGTATGACTAACACTCTGTCAGAGAGAATTTGATAATAGTATGGAAGAAAAACGGCTACCTCAATTCAAGATTCTCAACCTATGGACCATATTCTTTGTGTTCATGCAAACAAATTGATAAGGTCATCCTGAAATGAGGGGAAAAAAGGATATCTTGACTGCTTTCTATTCAATAATTCAGCAATCAGAGAACTCATGCCTCATGTGAGAAAAAAACTGGTTTACAGATAGCTCTGGCAACATCCAATTGGCAGTCAAGAAGACCACTAACAGAAAAGGTGGTTAAATTGATCAGCTTCATCAAGCTGTGGCTATTCATATACTTATCATAGAATCATAGAATAGTTAATAAAACTTTTATTCTTTTAGAAGAAAAAAACTTACAGAAACCTTTCAAGGAAAACACTTTTTCAAAACAGATGTGAATGCAGTAGCTATTCTCAGCCAGGAGAACCTTTATAAACTTTTAGCTTTCACACCACAAAATGCAATCTGTACTCACAGCTACAGGTTGGACAGAGAAGAGTTTCAGAGCAGCCCTGCGAAGAAGGATTTGGGGGTGTTGGCTGGTGAGAAACAACATGAGCCGGCAGTGTGCGCCTGCAGCCCAGAAAGCTGGACAATCAGTGAGACAACTTGGTTCTGCAGCAAGATGCCAATCTGTTATTCTGTGATTCAGTAACTACCTCTCAGAAAGACCTTAATCTAGATCTGGGATGCAGACACTAACTGCTCCTCACGTATCAGCTGCATCCCCTCTTGCTATTGATGCAACTGTCACTCTTCAAAATGAAGGGCCGTATGCCTTCTATTAGAAGTATGGATTTCCTGTGCAGTTAAAGCTATAGTCCTCCTGCAATTCTTATGCAGTCTTCTTACCTAAAACCCAGTATAGCTTTTTCTCTGGTACAGTGACAGAAAGGCCCAGTCATGAGTGACCTCATGAGATTGATGGAATATTTTTTTCATTTTTGAAAAAAATATTGAGTAGAAAAAAATCCTACTCACACTGCATTTTGCACAACGTAGCAGTTTTCCATGTTCAAAACTGAAGATACAGTGTCATGTTTTTATGAAGAGATATTTTGTTTTCATAAACTTCAGTAAACACTAACTGCATAAATCCCTCATAAGCAAATATAAAATAAGCTTATCTTCCAGCTTATAGGAGAGGAGCTTAGTATCCACTTCTTTCAGATTAGTAGTTTCGGAACTGCACTGGAGAAGCATTTCAAAAGCAATTAAAAAAGTAATCCTTGATTTTTGATAAAAAAGAACTTGAATATCCAGTGACCTGTGAGCATATTAAAATACTGTTATGTTCAAAAAGGGTTTTTAATTGAAGAGCATTTGTTGTGTGCAACTACATGCAACCTAATCTGAAAAACAAAGATTATTAAAAGTGAGAGTGGGCATTTACTTTACACTTACTTTAAAAACTTCTTTGTTTGCACAGAGGTGAAACTGGTCATTTTTGTCAGCTGTAAGCAGCATAGCCTTCTTTTGCAAATAAAAAGCAACCAAGAAAAAGGTCAACACATAGATGGGATGGAAATTGAGAACTCACCATGAAATCAACATCTCAATTCATATAACAATCCAATGGTGTAACAGGTCCTAATTGCTGAGTAAAATATGACTATAGCTAGGGAAAACTTAGCCATGAATTTTTTCATTACTGGTTTTTAAATTTTGTTCACCATTCTGCAGTGGGTAGAGCTGAGTGACTAGATAGGTGTTTGGCTACTGACCAGTGCCAACTCAATAAGCCAGATAACCACAGAGGGCTTAATTTTAGGCTTTTGAAGACTGACTGCCCTTTTGTACAATAGTTTCTGTCAGTACAAAGTGAAAAAAAAAATAATTAAAGAAGTCCTGATAGATGAGACTTTGAATGGCTGGAAACTTCAAAGACTACATCATGATAGAAGCTATGAACATAGACAATATCAAAAAAATCAGTTTTGTTGCTATAAGTGTTATAGAGCATCGTTAAGCTGGTTCAGTTGTGAGATGAATACAAAAACCACAAGGCAGGCATCTAAATCCTCAAAAAGTATTTTTTCTGCAGAAGCAGAAAGATCCACAAAATTTTACAGGTTTGACAATGAAGTGCCTGGATAGAGTCTTTTTAATGAGGAAAATCAAGCTAGTTGAAGTTGTCAGCAGGACATTTTTTGTATTGGTCATTTTTGCAATCTCTGAACTTTTATCAGATTTACTTATCTTTTATCAGATTTAGTTTACTCAAAGCAATCACCATGAAAATTTGCATTATAAGACTACCTGACATTTGATGCCTTCATACAGGCCCAAAGTGCAGTGTACTTCAATAAAGTGCAGAACAAGAAAAAGAAGAAGAAAACCCATTAAGCTCCTCAATCGAATAAAGGCACTGAGAAACTTTCTATTCAAGTATGAAAAAAACCCCAAACCTAAGTAAGACAGTTATTGAATTACGATTCAGTTGTGATTTAACAATAAGAGCAAGCAAAGGTGAAATATGGTGTATGACCATGCTGCTTAGCACATCTTAGATTTTTGTAGTACTAGGCAATACTTGAAAAGAAGAAATTACAGAACTTTAAAAAGAGACACTATTTCTGTCACAACTGCCCTTTTACTCTCCCAAGGTCAGGAAGTTACCTAAACAATCCCCAAATATGTCGTGGGTTTTTTTATTACTTCAGAGGAAAAACCCCATAGCACTAACATTTCATGCAAACAGAGACCTTGATACAGTTATTAAGTATCTAACTCATGTTTATACATACAGGGGAAAAAAATCATAGAACCACTCTTGTTTTGCATAAGTATTTTGCCTCCTTTTCAGTCTCCTCAAAGGAAAAGATAACATGAAGGTAATACCTTTTTCTTCTCATTAAGCTAAATCATCAGGAGTTAATTTGCATATATTAGGGAAGATGATGCTCTTCTATAGAGGCAAAAAAGACTTCTTCTTGAGTAGCTTATAAAGAGACTTTGGATTCAGTACAACAGAGGGAATAACAAGATATTAGGACAGAGAATGACAGATGAAACCAACATCAATGAAAGTACATGGTTATTCAGCAGGATTAGTGTGAGGCATGATGCAGGAAGAACATTACATTCTGCCTTCCATTAGAAATAATAGCATTAGCTAGCTATTTTCTCTAAGGTTTTAAGGAAGAAAAGTATTTTAAGGAGAGACCTGAGCAAAGAAAGAGTTGTTTTTTATGTTAAAAAAAATAGACAAAGTATGTTTTCTTAAACCAACAAATGCCAGTGTAAAATTATTTTTTTCTGATTACCAAAGTATTTTCCTATATATCAATGAAACTAGAAAATTTCTAACCTGTTTTTCTAGATAATCACCAGATAAATAATTATAGTTTCTAGTCAGATAGTTAGTTTCCACCTAATGCTGCCTTTTTTTGAGAAATTTCTGATAAGCCATAAGAAATTCATATTTCAATATTGTCTTGGAGCAGAAGTTAAGGCTGCAAGAGGATCAATTAAGTTCATGACAAGAAGAAAAATAAAATATTGCTGGCTATGCGGTCAGTTGAGTTTATTCTCTCTCACACCTGCAAACATCAGATTCCTCCCTCCCTTGCAAAAGAAATCAGAGATTATGAATGGTAAAATGGAGTGCATAAGCAACTTGTTTATTAAGATAAAGAAAATTGATGATTTATTGGGTATAACAGAAAATCTTATTAATTCCTTCTTCTCCAGCACTGCGGTACATCCATGACACAAGGGAAGAAAACATCTAAGGAGCAAACCGTGAGAGGAGAAGTAACACAATACTAATCAATATCTTAGGCTCTCAGATGTGGGAAAGTATTTGAGAAAACGGTTCACACTCTCATACCGAAAACATTTAAAGATATAGTACATCATTACTATATGTTTGAAAAGCGCAGAAGGGCCTGCAATAACCATCTTCCAAGATGACCAGACTTTATAGATCCCATCCAAAGAGGAAAAGAAAATTATCACAAAATTTCCTTTTTCCACAAGTAGGTAGGAGTGATGACTAGATTACTATAAGACAGTGGGATTCCTTACTTTGCTCTGATTGAAAAGAACTTTGGAACTGGACAGCATACTCACCATCACTATTATGGAGGATACCAAGAGCCATTTATAAGAAAAAGAAGCAGAAACAATCAAGACATAAAATGGTTTTATTTTGTTTCATCTGCTGTCCTAAGAGCTGGCTTAGCATTCAGTGTAAACTTTTAACACAGTTTGTTCTGGCTAAAGATCGTTGCGTTCAGAGTCATACTTTTTTTCCAAGAAAATCTTTTCAATTTGACAAAATTTTCTTCCTCCCTATAACTACTCTGTCATTTGAATGGACTTCAAGCATTCATTTCTCTCTACTTGCTGATTATGTTGTCAGACATGACTGCATATTTTTGGTAAAATAACATTTCCAGAGACCAACACAGCTTTACATTTTGCATGATGGCTACTCAAAATTCAGGGATCACCTACTTGAGTCAATATATTTGAATATGCATCTAATTAGAGCTGACTTCTGGAGGGTAAATGAATTATCAGCAACACAGAAATAGAGCACTGAGGGAAATTTTAATAGTGATGATGTATATTTTCTTAAAGGGTATGTACTTGTACTTGAAAAATTTGGTATGACACATAAAGATAAAACACAGATGTTTTGGACTGCACTATACAATCAATCACACACATTGAAACCAGTAAATCCAAACATTACCTTTCCAGGTATGCATTTTCATTCAGAAGTGTTGGTAGCCGACAAACAGGTAAACTTTCTTAGCACTGTGCACACTAAACAAGAGAAAAATTGTGGCTCCACTACAAATGCTGAATACAAGATATTTCAAAGTGAATGTTTTTAAAATTTGCTTGCTTCTAAACTTGTTTAAAGCTTATTAGAAAGTGGAGGCTTTGTCATATTTTATGATGTGAGCTGCTAAATATCTTGGTCATGCTAAACTGTGCCACATTACCCGAGTGCTCATAACAAAAACTCTTTTAAGTTGGCATAAGAATAATGCAAGGTGTTTTTTTTTTTCTACAAAAGAATGAAACCAATAGAACAAATAGATTCATAAATGTTTGCAAATTTCTTTCTGACTACCTCAAGAATTTTGATGATCTTCAGATAACATTTCTGACAAGTTATGAATGTGTTTCTGTAATTAAGACTTTGCAGTATGCAGAGGGTGAGAATATATACCTTATATACCAGACATAGCCATCGTACAGAATTTAGTTTCTTGTAAACCATCAGCATCTCCAGACAGCACCACTGTTTACACTGAGATGTTTGGTAAACTGACAGTGGATTGGAGGAACAAGACTTACTAAAAAAACCCACCACCACCACCACCACAAGAACAACACAAAAACAAGCCCACACAAAACAAAACCCAACTCAAACAAACCAAAACCAAAACAACAAAAAAAAGCCAAACCAAACCAAAACTGAAATAGTAATAAGAATGTCACTCAGGTCTGAGTATACAGACTAAGAACATGGCAAGCCACATACTTTGTGGGAAGTTATGTGGTGTTACTTTACATCTCTCTTTAATGCACAGGACCAAAATGAGGAAGAAACTAGCTTGGCTTTTAGCTTTGTTAAACACTCAAGAACTTCTTTCTGCAAGTAGAATGCAAAGACAGAGTTTCTTCCAGCACTTAACAGGGATAATATATGAATTAAAATTTAACAAAGTATTGCTAGTTCTTGAAACTAACTCACATTTGCAGCACTACAGCCACCTTAGAATCTATCCTTTCCTGATTACTTAGCTGTTTCAAACAATATTTGGAAAAAAATAGTCGCAATATTACCATTACAGTTTCTTTACACTTTTTAAATTTTGACCTGTCAAGATAGTATTTCTCAAGATAGAAAAAGAGAATAGGTCCTCCCATCAGCAAGAATAATATATTACAAATATCCATCCATGTGCCAGAAAGGAGAGAAGAAAATTGGCAAGAAGTTAGGCTTATGGAGAGGTTATTATTTTACCCGAAACTGGAGAACAAACAAAAAAGTTTAAGAAGCCTCATTTTAAAACATCTTCCAATAATGCATGAAATATAAGTCTTTAGGGTCCTCTCTTTGGCCTAAGGAGTGTACTGAGGCAAGCAAATATAGTTTTTACTCCTGAGGTTTGGCACTTTGATTTCTTGAGTTGGAAAATAACTTTTTTTAGGTAAGCTATTAATTATCATTATCTTATTTTAATAAAATTCTGATTCCAACACCTTTTTTTTTTACATTTTTTTTGCATCAGTTATCACAAATGATGCCAAGCACTGATGTTTGAGTACATCAAGCTTTAAACGGAGACATCTTCTCTAAGTGCCTGTGCTAAGTGTGGGAAATCTCATAGGTACTAAAAAGAGATAGACTGAGAGACTAATTTTAGGTATGCTATCTCTTTTCGACTAGACAATGCTGGATTTCTATTTTACACACTCAAGTCTTCTAAGGTTGGATAGAATAGGCCTGGCCTTTAACACATACATCTTTTCTTTGTGTGTGAATAAAGCATACACTTAGAAAAACAAGAACTAGAAAGTTCCACTCTCTACACTGAATAACCCTAGCTTTCAGTGTTCAGGGACTTGGAAATCATACCTTGGCACTCTTATTATCAATAAACAATGAGGAATTCAATAACTATAAATAAAATGCCAGGTAGTGTTGCTTTTATTACTGCTGTACATAACTATGTCCTATGCAGTCACAGTTCACAAAACTGAACAGATACATTTAATTTTGAATTTATCCTTGAACTGAGAAACTACATGTAGTAGTATACTAGACTGAACTTGAAGATAAAAATGTTTGAGTACTGTTATGTACTGTATTTGTAACCCTTGTAAATGAAAGAAGACAAGGAAGAACATTATTTACTCATTCACTGTACAGGTACATTGTGGTCTCCAGCATCAACACTAGCAAGAGGAAAAGTAAGAAAGAGTACACTTCACACTTGCTGTACAGAGAACAATTTGCTCACTACTGATTACATGATCTCACAAAAGCACTAAGTTAAACTATGGCAATTCTTCTAAGGCCATTTGACTCTGAAAATGCCAGTCACAGAGTGTAACCCATACAGTTCAGTCCTACCATGATCAGCCATTGTTTTGAAATTAGCATCCATGACAATAATTTTGCTAGCGACAGATAAATGGGTATAAATGAGAAAATACCTATTTTATTTCTTTTTTGAAATAACAGTTTAGAATTGGGTTGGCAGAGATTTCTGCATGGATGGTAAAATTTGTGCTGTGTGAGCTTCCAGGGCAGAAGAAAAATCTTAGCTTTGTCAGTCCAGTACCTTTTAATGACACTATATAGCTGCTCTCTTTTCAATATAGATTATGTTACTGTCAAACAATCAACCTGAGATATATAATAACTTAGCTAAAAGGTTACGTTATCATGGATATATGCTCTGGATATATAATAACTCAAAGGTGATTGCACACTAACATACCTATTGCACCCTTTCCTGCCACTACAAACAGACCAACTGAGGAGGTTCAGTAATAAGAATTAAGAAAATTCTGTGTATGCTCCATGTGGCTTATGTGAAGTGTGAAGTTGAAATATAAGCAGAAAATCAGGACAACATACTCTTGAAATATAGGTGAATGTTTCTCCATGATGAAGAAAACAGTGGTATAAGTTATTCAGCAAAAAAAAAAAACTAGTTTAGAAGCAGTTTGAGATATGTGCTAGGGATGGATTACAAAATTGGATTACTCAGGGACATTGGGCAGGCTCCATCCTTGCAGGTTTTTAAGACCCAACTAAACAAAGACCTGAACAGCCTGATCTGATCTCACAGTTAGTCCTGCTTTGAGCAGTGATGCATCCACGAGGTCCCTTCCAGCCTGAATAGACATGACACCATCTCTGCCTCCACCAGAGATATCTAGTCCCTTTTGTCCTAACCCTGTGTATAAAATGAGACTCATTACTATTCCTTGTCATGTATTATACTACTGTATACTATGTAGGATATAATAATGAAAATGTATTGAAATCAAAAGTAATGTTAAAGGAAGAGTAAGTATAAACAAAATATATGCAAATACTAATTTGATTTTTTTTTCTAGAAATGTGTGTAATTTTGTTTCAACTTCTGATGGATATTTGTGCAATGGATACTTGCGGAACATGAGTTTCAAAATTTTGTGTTCAGATGTATGAATGGAAAACTAATTCTGCTCCTGTAATCAAAGACTATTTAATCCTTTTCTTATTGCTGTAGCTTAGCCACTAATACCCTTCCAACAGGTGGAAACCCTATTGGAATGTAAGTATTGGAAACTATCATATGATTTGTCTCTTGAGGACTACTTGTCCCCATTACCTAACTCAAAAATCTCTCAGCGCTGAAAGATAAATTGTTGAAAATACCATATCCAGGGAAATCTTATTCTACTTGAAGGTATTCCAGAAGCAAAAAGAGTGGTGAAATTTATCAGATGAATTATTTATTGTGGGTTATTATTAACATATTATTATTATTATTGTTGTTGTTATATGCTATTATTATATGTTGGTATGTTGTTATTATAATTATTTCCATTGTTCCATATTTCCATATGCCACACTCTTCGCTGCTGGATGTCAGGTCCATGTATTTAGTGGTGCACTGATTAAAGAGATAATTAAGTTCCTTTTCCTGACAAAATCTTCCCATTCGTAAAAACACTTTCATCAAGTCATGTTAGAAGCACTGCAACTGCTGATAATATACTGTCAAAGAAGACAGAAAGGAAAAAAATTATTTGCTTGAAGATTCTTCCTCACTGACTAGTATAAGATATTAAGTAAGATTCCATATGCTGGATTCAGGAAGGAAAACGTAATTTTAGAGAATACAAAAAACCAGGCAGTTTCCAAGGTGATGGCCAGAGAATACTAGCAGTTTATCACTTGTTAAGAATCATCAGAAAAACAACAATAAAAAAACCCACAAAACCAACTTCCCCCACTCCCAACCCCTCAAGATTGTTGGAATTTCAACTGTAATGTTTGGCCCCCTCTACATGAATTACTTGAACTTGATAACATACAGTTACATTAGCAGCTCTGTGCTAGTGACAGAAATCATGTTAGATTTGCTGGAGGTATTTCAATAACCTTACAATATTGATTAGAAGGGACACAAAGGTGAATAGAGACTTTTTCAGGTTAAAATGTCATAATCTTGTTTTCAGTGGGAAACGAGCAGAATGTAGATGGTGTAAGACCTATTATGGGATGCAGGGAAGCAGCATTTTAGGATTGCACAAGAAACTGCGGGATGTTTGGGAGGAACTGGACATGGGGAAAGAACGGGATTGAGGTGGAACAAATCTGAAAAGGAGGGATAAGGGTTTAGAAACATTGGTCACATTCAAACCATGCAGACAAGTAGCTGGTCAGGCCAAGCCCTGTGCCCAGTCAATGTAGTTTGTCCTGTCTTCTCAGTGAACTACATTTCTGATTCCTTTCCTGCATGGGAAGACTATGTTCAGTGTACATGTGTGTATGGAGGTCTGTATGCCAGCAGCTGGAGTCAGACCAGGAGGACTGTCTGCCTGCGGTGTCACCAACTACAGAGGACAATGAGCCTGCACGTTGAGTTGGTATGAGTGCATCAGTGTGCAATTGCTGGTGAAAATCAAGCTGGACTAGCTGGCAAGTAGTATAACAGGTTTGGGAACCAAGTTTAGAAGCAGCCATTAGTCTGGGCCAGACAGTACAGAGACAAAAGGATCAGCAAGTTGGCTACTGGAGAGGCCAAAAGGTCCAAGTCAGCTAATGTGGAGACCACAGAGATAGAGGGTCACCACCTAGTAAGGCCATAGGTTTGGTCCAGCTATCGGCAAGACTTTTTGGTAAATTAGTGCATCCCTGTGTGTGAGGAGATGAGAGGATGAAGACACAGACTGCGTGACTGAAGCAATTTATGGTGCATGGGAGTATGTGTGTATATGCAGGTGTGTGTGCAGGTCTGAGTTATAGCAACAGGAGAGGGGCCATGGACTTTAGTGGCTGGCATGCTGTGATGTCCCATTGCATGTGTGTGCCTCCGTGGGAAGACAGTGAGGACCCAGGGGCCAGCTACTGGGGACTGGGTAAGTTTTCTGACTGGGGAAAAACCTTAGAGTGTTTTGGAGGCAGCAGCAGAAGCAGAAGCAGAAGGGGAACAGGCTTTTCAATTCTCCATTAATAAAATACTTTTTCCTCATCTCATGGCTGTGTCACTGGAGCTGAAGCTTGCCTCCTTCACCCCCCCACCACAAAAAAGATGGTGAGATCACATTGAACCATGGTGTGTGTGATAAAGCCAGAATTCCTCTTAATCCCCATGGTGGCTATTTTATGACATGAGAACTACAATTTTATTTTCGTAGTTGAAAAGCTATTATTACTCAACAGTTCTATTATAAAAGCACCTGCAGGCCCTGCTTTATGATTGGAGACTGGTTGTGATAAACATTGCCTTTGTAGAGAGACAGATTTACTTCCTGCCTAAAGAGACTGTGGTCAATGGACAGGCTGGCAGCTGAAAAAAGCTATTACCGGTTCCCAAAATTATTTAACCCCTTTTCAAACAATCCAGTTTTGCCTTTAAGCACACAGAAGCCAAATGTGTGTCTCTAGGCATGATGAAAATCAAATCCTGGTCAGATCTTTAATACTTATGTGTATATATTTACATTTAATGTTTTTGTTTCTCTATTTTTTATGATATACAAGAGCATGAAAAAAGAGGACCTGATTATGACTCATTGTATAATAGCCCATTTTCATTTAAGGATTCTAACATTTATTTTTGATAATATAGCTCATGATTTGCAAATATAATAAATATATATTGCTTTCTAAAGTCAGCCAACATATTTGATGATGAATTATCTGCCATTACGTTTTTCAAATTTGCACACTAATGTGCTACCAGTTCCTGCAAAAAATAACACTTAAAATGAAATATTATGATTGTTTTATCATTGCTAGATAGAGATGTTAGAAAAAAGGCCAAAAGAGCAGAGGAAAAAAAAGGCGCTGTGGTGAACAGTGTAAGTCAGCAGCACGACAAACAGATAGGTGGGAAGCCTGCACAGATTCTAAGAAGTACTTTGGATCGAAGGCCACAGGATGGGGGAAGTGTCACATGCTTAAGCAGGTGAACAGGCAGAGCCTGCAGCATGTGAAAACATCTTTAGATAGCTCCGAAATCCCATTAACAATCTCTCAGCTGCAGGGCTGTGAAAAGATGAGGTACAATAAGCACTGATGCGAAACCTCAGAAAAAAGAAATCAGAGGGAAAAATTAGTCTAGAGTGAGAAGTCAGATGACCCACTTGGTTGACAGTGTTTTAGCCTGCTCTCTTAAATAAATGAACAGAAGTAATAATTCATCATTGTTCTACCTCCTTGTCTCTCCTGTGAACCCTGCATATATTAGAGGTCTCTGACTCTCCCCTGCATGATTGCATTAGGACATGAAGTCTGATTATTCATGCAAGAAATGATTAATTTTTGTTTTAACTTATGGAATACCCTTTGCTGTGTCAATGCTGTGATTAAACAATATATTAAACAATATGCTGAACAATATATTTTAGTCCATACTGGATTCCTGGTTGACTTTCAACAGAAACAGATTGTTTTCAAGTTTGTTTGTTTGTTTGTTTGTTTGTTTTTTGGTGGGATGTGGAATGTTTTCCTAGGTTCTTTTTCATGAAGCAGTAAGAACTGACTGGGGAAAATGAGGTGAAAAATGTAATGCTAATACTTTCCTGATTATAAATGGACTGCTCAGTCACCAAACATTATAACAGACTAAGCTAGGGGAAAACTATTTGCTATTAATCTTCAAGTGCTAGGAGAGCATCTCTTTCCAAGAAACACAAACATGAATTTACATCACACAGACATAATTCTGAATAAGTAGACTTTTCCCTGAAAAAATTTAGCAATGTAGCTCTAAGACCCCTAGATAGTTTCCTGGGTGCATGTGTGTGTTTGTGTGTCCACATATCTGCTTCATGTCTATTTGGAGATTTGGAGTTTTTTTCCAAAAATCAACATAACTACATGTATTAAATCCAAATTATGTTGTTCATTTAGATTTAGTAAAGAGAATTAATTTGCTTCTGATTCCAGTGAAGGAAAAACTAGTAAAGAACTAGCATTAAGGAAAAACAATGGGTTAACTGGTCACTTTTGTTTATAATGAGAGAATCAAAATCAAGCCAGAACCTGAAATATCTGATGAATATTTATTCTTTACTTCAAAAAAGAAAGAAATCAATTTGCTTCCTTGTTCCCTGCCCCTTTAAATTTTGCCACTAGACAAATCTGAGCAGCAAAAGATTTTAAGTTTAATTTTCAGTTGAATTATTTCAGATATTTGGTTTACTGCAGTGTTTCTCTAACAGTTGCCACAGTGGGGAAGACAATAGCTTGTTACATGGATGCAGGAATGAGTGTCTAGCTGTTCTTAAAATGGCTTTTCCGCCAAAGAAAACACACTGTGGAATGACATCCTTAGATATCACATCTGAACAAGGATAAAAAGAAAATAGGACACATTCTAATCTTAGTTGTCCAGTGTACATTTCAAAACATGTTGGTGCACTGACATAGATAGAATTATGTCACAACATAACATGATGTAACTGAAACTTGATTTCAAACAACTGACATGTAAAACAGAATTTGCATGTTAACATTTAATTAGATATTGAGTCTGTGAGCTGAAAAGAATTATTTTAAACATTTCCTTGGCACAAAATCTAGACAATAAGACAATACATTTGTTCCACATAGTGGCATGGAAAGACTAAAGGCAGGATATACAATTGCCATGACACAAATGAAGGAATGTGACAATAAATAACTTGTTTTGAGTAACACCTACAGAAAACAGCAGCCATTGGAAAATTTTCATAGTCCATTGCTGCAATTTTAAAAAGATCTTATCCTCATTAGTTTTCACTTGAACCATTCAGTAAGATATATCTGCCAACTCTATAGATGTATTTCAGCATATATGTGAACTTTTGAGTAAGACAGACTTTGCATAGGGAAAATCATGAAATTACATTGCTGGAAAAGGAAACATGTTTTCATTATTTGAGTCTTTTTCTTAACTAAAAGAAATCCCCAGAAGAAGCTTAACTGTTTGGTGTTTAACAGAGCAATAGATGGAGCAGCTAAGAGAATTGGCGGGGAGAATGGGAGGCGTAAAAGAAATTTTTTATGAATTCTGGCGGAGGTTATGAATCAGTCCTGTTGCGGAACATCTTTACGTTATGTAGACATCAGTTTGTGACTTGTCAGTGGTGTGTGATGTTTCTCTAAGATCCACAGCAAGAGATCTACAGCTGTCCTTCAAGAAGGGACAGCCAAAATACAAGGAAGCACTACTACAGACAAAGAGATGCTTTGATGAAATAGTACTTTGTAAAACAGAATAATAGGCAGGGGAAAGGAACAACAAATTAGAGAAAATTCTGAACAATAAATTATTTTTTAAGTGTAAAGAATGCTAAAAAGAAAGAGGCAATGCATTCTTCAACATGTCTTTTATTTGTTTCCTAGTTCACAAATTCCTGAGCTATCTACTGTAAAAAGTGTTTTCTTTTGTGAACCTGTCCATACTTGTTTGCTACCATTATCAGACATTCCTGAAGACATGACTTGTAAACGCAGGAGGCCTACAAGATTGGATCGCCAGAAAAGTTTGTAATTAAGCTACAATGAAGCTAAAGGATGAATTTATGAGAAAGTAGGAGGATTAAAACTAATCCCTAGGCTTAATGCAGTTGTGAAAAGTTCCTGAAAAACCATAAAAGACAGCCTGCTGAGATCAGACGGCCAAGTGAAGTAAGAAGAAAATAGTACAGAAAAAATTCTAGATTTATGTATTTAGTTTGTTAAAACATATTACTAATTCTTTCTGGGACAGTATTTATGTGCTCTGAAAGTCCTGAATCAGTTAAGAAATGTTTGATTATAATACATTCAGTGAAGCTCAAATTTGTTGATGGTTCACTTAATGAGGGATGATAGTTACAGAAAAGGCCTATACTATGACCGGCCATAATTGCTTATTTTTTTGCATGAAAAGAGTATAAATCCTTTGCATAATGCTAATTTAAATAAAGTTATGAGTGACATTTCAATGGATAAGCAATGTGATGGTCAATAAATACTTCCAAGGATTCTTAGGTACAATAGCTAGCTAGTTATGAATTGCTATGCTTATGAGGGGGCAGTATATACAAACCCCCCCCCCAGCTATCTGCACTTCTGATTTCGGGAAACCTTGAATTCGGAAAAAAACCTAAATGCTAGAGAATAAAGGTGTTCTCATGATCTGCATTAACCGATTTCCTTTCAGTTTATCTTTATTTTTAAAATCTAACCCATACCTCTGAACAAAGAATTGAAGGCTGCTTATGAACCTAACCATAAAACGATACTAATTTGCTTCAATCCCTTTTTAGCATGGCAAAAACAGCTGAGCCTTTGGTGGCATATTCTAAGTCAGAAATTAAAGTACCACCCAAGAACAAGTTAGTGTTTAATTTTAAAACTGTTAAGTACATCATCCTTCTTTAGTACAACCTCCTCCTGGAAGTAATACTTGGAGAAACAGATTATGCTTAACCTGAGACAAACAACCTGTAAGCTTTATTGAGACAGGCTGTAAACATCTTCAGGTTTGACTCATTTCAGTGAAAGCTGCCACAGCTGAATAATTGTGGGGATCAAGTTTTGAATAGAACCAACATCAAACTAGCCATTTTTCCATTTGGACAGTGGAAAATAGAAACAATGTGTTTCTATCCTGTTCAAGCTATGCTGGAGATACTGAGTCATTTCCTATCAGAATTATTAACTTCAAATGACAATAATTTCCGAATACATAAACCAAGTTCAGGTAGCCCACTATCTGTTTGGATACTAGATAAGGAAATGAAAAAATCTTTATCTGTCTTTGTTCTTTATGGATGCATAGCCACAAGATCTCAAAGAGAGTCTGTCACTAGCACTAGCTGTAGGAGACTCAACGAAATCACAGGAGAAAAAGAAAATTTAAATCTAGACAGATGATAGTAGGCTGACTATGCTAAACTATTTTATACTAGCAGTAAAGTGAGGAATACAGAGGATGTGGTAAACACACTAAGAAGCTAATTTATGTGGGGAAAAAGCTTAAAGTGATGCACTGTCTACAAAGCAAGGTTGCAATTACTACTGCTGTTATAAAATGAAAGAAAACATTCTTGTAAGAGATGCTACCAAAGCATTTGTAGTACCTTAAAAAAGCTATTTCACTATTTGTTGCTCATACTATGTATGAAAAACTTACATACATGCACCCTTAAGCTAATGCTGTGTTTGTTTACATCATGTGCTCGTGGTAGCTTTCATGTGAGGATGGAATTAATATTGATGGACATTTTAGTCAATTGACTATAAAACTAAGTAATAGCAATTAAAAGGATATAACTTCTATGGAAACACTTCTGAAAGAATGCACAGTGAAAAAATTGTACGTAGGGTAGATTACGTCTCTTCGACCACAGATATCTGCTTTTTAAAATCCATATTTTGTTCCTCTCAATTTGCATATCTAATGCTGAGTTAACTGAAATCTGAGATCAGCAGATTCTGATATTTCTTGTGCTTTTCTAAACCTGAAGACAATGATAGCTATTCATTTGAGTATGAATATCACACTGCTATGAATATCTGTAAACACAGAGGAATATAGTACTGGTCTTAAAATCACTGTCAAGACAAATAATTTGTTCTTCATTTCTGAATATCAGAACACAAAACGGTTATCATTTCCAAGGTAGTAACTCTGAATCTCTGTTTGCCAAGCAGTGGTAGAATTATGTGGAATGGGGAGTCCAGGAAGATCACAGATTTTTTTATTTTTTTTTAGTATGCAAGTCATTTTTGCTAATGATTGGATCAATAGAATGTCCAAATATTTATTGTTTAATTGCTTGCAGTTTAGGGGTAAATACACTGATCTGTTTCAAAGGGATTTCTCCCTATCTTAAGCTGCATACAATCCTTTGTTAAGTATTTTGATTTCCATTTTTATTTGCATGAAAGAAAAACAATTATTTGACATAATTACTGGCATACTATTGACAATTTCTCATTTAATTCATCCATGGTTAATATTTTCAAGGGCAAGTGTTGTGATATTTTTAACATTCTTGTATAACAGTATATGGGGATTTCCATCTCCCTACCCCATTTTTTTCCTTTTTCCTTTTCTTTGGTTTTGTTTTTTTTTTTTTTAAATGATGAATGTTTCAGAATTCTGTGCAAGCAAGTTCGTGTTTTTATTTACTGTCTTTTTCGTTCACCTTAGTAGTACTGCAGAAATGTTACACACTCCAAATTAAAAAGAAAAAAAAAAAAGAAAAAAGAAGCAACTGCCTGTAAACCAAGCTATATTCAGACTTAGTTTAGCAGTGGCAATTGTAATAGGTTTGAACAGTTGAAATATTTCTAAGCTTTAACACGTAAAAGCAGAGATGAAAATGGAAGATCTGCAATTCATGCTACTGAATCTGTTACAGCGTAGTTTAGACTGCAAAAAAGAAGCATCATTATTCCCTGAATTCACTTTACATATGGGAATGAAAATGTTTTCATAACCTAAATGGTAAATAGTATGTTTTCAATGTGCTTGTAGTTTTTCCTCAAAACTCTAACATTAGGAAACACTACCACTGATTTAATGATTCACTGGTTTTGTCTAAATTTGGAGCTAAGCTCTTGAGGAGCAACATAAAAAGGACATGGAACTGTTGGAACAAGTCCAGAGGAGGGCCACGAGGATGATCAGGGGACTGGAGCATCTCCCGTATGAAGACAGGCTGAAGGGATGTTGGGGAGGGACTCTTCATTAGGGATTGTAGTGACAGGACAAGGGGTAATGGGTTAAAACTTAAACAGGGGAAGTTGAGATTGGACATAAGGAGGAAGTTCTTTACTATAAGGATGGTGAGGCACTGGAACAGGTTGCCCTAGGAAGCTGTGGATGCTCCATCTCTGGCAGTGTTCAAGGCCAAGTTGGATGGAGCCTTGGGTGACATGGTTTAGTGTGAGGTGTCCCTGCCCATGGCAGAGTGGTTGGAACTAGATGATCTTAAGGTCCTTACCAACCCTAACTAGTCTATGATTCTGTGAAGCTGTGGCTTGTTTTATAAACTTCAAATAAACTGCATGGCTGTCCTTTTCATCTCCTGAATGTATATTTTTCTGGGTGTCAGGAACTTGCTGTTCATTTTTCCCCCATGACTCTTGCTATCTGTGCAATAACATTCAAAATTGGCAGATGTTCAGACAAATTAAATACCAAAATTCTGAGGGGAAATGGAAAAGGCTTCTGACCCAGAAGTATGAGTGGCTCACTGAGAGGAATGCCATTAGCAGAAAATGCCAAGAAAGATAGTTAACGTGAATCCTGGATTTCTGCTAGGAAGAGAAAAACAGAAAATGAAGTTACCTAAATAAAGAAATCTGCATTTGTGAGCTACGTAGTACAAATATCATGCAAGGGGGTATGAATTAAAGGCAGTTTAGCATCAATTTCACCATAAAATTGGAAACTCAGCACATGTATGTGGAGGAAGGAGAGAAAGGAGTAACATTCACTTTAATGAGTGAAAACTAAAAGTAGACGATGTCATGCAATGAAGGAGTGGTGCAACAGGGGTGCATTTTTTCTGGGTTCTTCCATTTCTTCATTCTGCTCTTGCTTTCTCTCCCAGAGCCCCGTCTACGGCTCGATCTGTATCTGTTCACATGTACTGCGTGCAAATGTTTCTTGTTGTTTGTGGGACCACTGGGAGTGAGTGATGTTGCTGTTGGACCTACCAAACTGAGCAGAAATTGAGCATATGTAGTTGTGCTGCCTATATGCTTTTGCTTTAAGGCATGGATGTTTATTTGGCATCTAACTGAAAACCAGTTAAATTTAAGAGTCCTAGTGGTTGAGTCTCTAAGCAGAGAGCCTCAACACTGAAAATCTTTCTACTCAAAGAAAATCTGACAAGAATGGAAAAAAAATGGCTGGAGTGGAGCAAAGCAGCAGCAAATAAGACAATGGGTGAAGATTGTTGTGTCAAGCCCTAAATGTCCTTTACTGTGTGCATTTTGAAGGGGAGTAGGATTGCACTTGGGACATACCCTGATTGCTTTCTTCTTGGGTAAAGCACCACTGCAGTCCCTCCTGCTGTTAGGAAAATACATGGGGCTAAATTTTCAGGAGAGAAAACCAAACCAACCACTTTTTTTTTTGTTTGTTTAATTATCATTTTTGGGGGCAGGGGAGGAGGGGAATTGGTCTGGTTCCAGCCTCCTAACTCCCACAAAAAAATAGGAGTTATGGTAAACTACAGCACATTCCTTCTGATTTTGTCTGCCTCAGAAAATCACAGGTGCCTGACTCATTTTATATACCTTTCTGTTGTTAGGCAGGAAATTTGAGAACAATGTAATTGTCAGTATGATAAATGAGAAGGCAAAATACTGTTGAACAGTAGAGGACACCGGGTGTTGTTATGGCCTATTGTTGCTATGAATAGAACCACCCAGACACCAATTAACATCTCATTGCTATGATTACTTGCTACAGTATCTGTTCCACTAATCAAACTTGCACCTTTTTAGTCCATATTTTGATTTCAAAAAGTTATACCAAGAAGAGATTACGTTTATCTCAAATGCAAATAAATGTGAAGCTTAAGAAGCTAATTAAGTTTATAACCACTGAGAATAACATTAAAAAGAAAATTAAATTGCTTGGTTTGGAGGAAAACCTTTTAGGAAACATTTGTTGAATAAACATAAAGAAATTCTTCTAATGTACTTTTATGCAAATAGTGTTCTGTTTATATTTTTCCATATGCCAATCATATATAACTCTTATGATTTTTCCTTCACAAATCACTCTTCTTCTTAGGAATATTTACTATCAAGGACACAAAATGTAGTAAGTATGAGTGCTACAAGACAGCAACCTGCTTATAGCTTCCCAAATTTTTTAAGAACAAAATTCCAGTTTTGTAAAAATTTTAATGACATTACAAATATTTAGCAAATAATTGCTCCAGGCATGGATATGGAAATGAAGGCTAAAGTATACAAGATATTCCTTCTTTCATTTTTCTTTTGTTAGTGGTCATAAAAGGTACCAGATTGAAAAGAAGGGTAGTTAATTAGACTCTTAAGGGTTTTGCTGGGTCACATTTCTCAGTTCCTTGAGAGGCTGAGCCTATGTCCCAGCAGTGCCTCAGCTAAAAGGCTACCCAAATTGCCTTCTGCTGGGAGTGTTCCTGGCTGGCACAGGGTTTGCAGCAGCTTGCTGCCCAGGAGAGTTTGGCTGGCCTAGAGCTCTTCTCTCATCCCCAAATGTATTAGCTGCACTAGGAAGATTTCTGGCTATAAACAATTCATGTGCTTAGTTTAAGGAAAAAACAACTTTTGAAGGAGAAATGGGAATTTATAAGTCCAGAAGACAAAAGGGGTGACATGATTTCTGCTCGAAGAGTAGTCCCATGAAGAGTATTGACTTCTGCTGCTTGTGCTCTTTATGTCCCCTTTGTGGAACAAAGGCAGTCAGTGCAGCATGCACCCCTCCTTTGCAGCTAGTTTTGCTCTGCCAGGGCATAGAAGAGCAAAGCCAAGCCTCTGTGTCCTCTTTGTGCAAGTAAATCTGGAGATGAGGTTGGGGCATACTTTTGCTCTTGATTCCTATGTACTGTGTTTAAGACTTGACTGCAGCAGTGTCATTCACAGGGACTCATGGCAATAAATCATCTGTTTTGACTTGCCCTGTAGAGTTGGATGTCCTGGATGAGCTGAGCAGTGGTTCTACACTCTGCTAGTAACAGCTTCATTCCTGTGAGCTGGGCACAACGAATATGAGGAGGAAATTGTTGTGGTAGAAATGGTGGATATGATGTCATTTCTGAGGCCTTGAAATTGTTATTCTGTTAATCTTTAATGCCTGCCTTTAGCTCACTGGTGTGCGGAGAGCACTACTTTCACTGCAAGGGTTTCAATTATGACTAGATTAGCTTGAATTTTGAAATGTGCCCCTCATGATCCATCACAGTTTTTTAAAAAGCTTTGGACATGGAAGAGCAGTGTTGAACTTAGAGCTTAGATTTAGATATAATTTTTTTTATAAAGCAGCTGACAGGTTTGCTGGTTTAGTGTTTATAATACTTATTGACATCCCATGATACCTTTCCATAGCTGAGCAGAGTTTAGATTGACTCTGGAGTATTAGTACTTGATGAAGGTAATCTGTTTTCTTGGCTGAAGCTCACAAACAAAGCAGTTAAATCCCCATTACAAATGGCTAAACAGGGACCCATTAAACTTCTTGTAGGCCTGTCTCATTTCTATAGCCCCTGAAACATTTATAAAGGGCACTGTTAAAAATTTACAGAACCTTGAGACAGTGTCTTAAGCAAAGCTACTCTGTGTACACTACCTGAAATATGCCCTCTTTCTTCAAAGAGTAAAATAAAAGCAGTTAAGCAAAACTTTTTCCATATGCTTTGACCTGCAGTAAGTGTTTTTAGCTTTTTGTGGTTTAATTTCAAAGTTTCATAGAACAACCAGTGTTACAGGTAGAAAAATCTAATTCATGCTTAAGCTATCACAGGAAAGCAACTGGGATGGTTATTAATAATCAAACTGTCTTTGTTAATGTCTGTTTCAATTATTAGTTCTCCAATCATGCTTTTTATATGGGAAGTCACTCTGGAAATTGTTGGCACCAAATTTGAGATGAATATGGCAACAGTGGATGTATCCTGTTAATGAGAATTCTCATATTAAGAAATATAAGACACATTATTTTAATGATTCTACTGGCATCAAACCATGGAAGCCACAAAGTTATTTTTTTTAATGAATCAATCCCCACACGCCTGAAGTAATTGTATGAAAACTGTAGGGCTTTTATTTTTTTATTCCAGTAAAAGACAGCCCCAAACTGAAATTACACTTTTCTCTGTTTTAGCTGATGTTTTGCAATAATACCAGATATTTTGTAAACCTCAGAAGAAAGAAAATGTTTAGTATAGCACTGGAGTGGGGAGGTTGAATCAGGCCTCCCAGTGCATGTCAATAAAGACGTGATAATTAGAGAGAGAAAAAGCAAAGCCTTCATTAGGCCACAGATTATTTGAGTTGCATGGGCAAACTGTCAAATTGAGCTCACCAGGGATGACAGTGTCTTGTGAGACAGCCTGTACCTTAGTGTGTGGGGATGGTGACATTTGTTTGTATAATAGGGACATGGTACCGTGAAGGGGGATAGGGATGGCCAAGACTAGAAAAGCACTATTGTCTGGTTTGGTTCCTTATATTCTTATTATAGTCATCCTCTCTAAAAGCTTAATCTTCTGCTCAAGTATTTTCAAAATAAATAAATGAGCGGTTTTGTCTTTCTAAACATGGGAGGTGATATGGGAGTGTGGGGAATAATGAAACCACACTGTGTATATATTTTCTAGTTCCTGTGAATTTTGATAGTTTCCAGATGGTCACTTGTAAGTATAATCATCAAACATGAAGAATGGCTTTATAGACTCCAATATATATTCTAGGAAACCCTCAAAATATCTAGAAAACTTGAATTTTTAAGTCTTATTTTTTTCCCTAACCAACCACTGATGCTGCAAGGAGTAATAATAAAGAAGTTAATATGATAGTGTGCTTTTTATTTTCATGGACCCTGAATATATATGCTAAACCATCTACACCATCTGCTTCACTAGGGTCAAAGCCCAGCTGTACAAGCTTAGGAGTAGATGCTGAAGAGCTGATACTTTATATGGCTGAAGCTGTAGTTTCAAGCAAGCCTTTCACAAAATTCAGGGATGCAACCAGCACTTGTTAGCATACCATTTCTTGTGGGTTTCTAACAGAAAAATACAACCTCTTTGCCAGGTGTCTTAAGGTACAGAAAAGTTACTTTTCTGCTGGATCAGAAAAGCAGAAAGTGGCTTGTTCCCTTTGCAGTAGATAAGAAGGTAGCTGTGGGTCAGATAGGCAATTAAATGCCCAGCATAATTTAGTTGACCATTCTTCCAGTTTAATGATTTCTACATGCCCAGCTCCAAAATATGTCCCAGCTGTAAAAATGCTACTCCATGATTATTTAATTTCTCTTCCTTTTTGTGCTGCTCTTTGTCAGTTATTTGTTATCCAAGCAGAAGACACTAAGGAATAATACAAATCTTTATGGTGACTGTGTATGGTCTAAGTACTTGTTTTAGACCTGTGTCCTTCTCAAGTGGTGAAGTGGATCATTAGACACAGCACAAAAAGTGTAGGAAATCGGCATCAGCTGTTGCTAAGCAGCTTGTGTTATCTTGACTCTTTTGAACCTTTTTAGATAAATATGGCAGAAGGAAAAGATTGCAGAACTTAACATCAGAGTTGGGTCTTTACTTCTCCTGTTTTAGCTGGCTGTATTCCTAGAAGATCCTATTCTTGTTTTGCACCTATTTTTGCAGCCTTATCATTCTAAAATACTTTATTTTTGCTAGATGGGTGATCTAATTTACCTATAGAGTATTTTCAGCCTATGCATCCTAGCCATACAGTCAATCTGTAGTAAAAAAGCACGTTTAGAATATGACTGAATTGAGCCTGAATTACCAAGGATAATCTGCTTTCATACAGGCTTCATAGCTTTCGATTGTATTTTTCTGAATCATTAGTTCTCAATTCTAGAATTTGAAAGAAATACAGAAACCTCCATGAACTGAGAAGACAGAAATGTCCATCCATTTCTGTCCATCTCCTTAGAGTGGGCACTTCCAGATATCACCAAGTATTTCAGTGGTTACATCTGGCAGATTGTGTTTGAAAGCAATGATGAAAACAGGACTGAAAATACAAACTTAATATCTAGAAATACTGCCAAGTGCGCGGGGCCCTAGCATATCACTTTTGTACTATTCTGCCTGTTTAGCAGTTATGCCAGTATGGCATACCAGAATGTTTCAGTCATCACGTTATTGTTATTTGTTATTACCAAATAAAGAATTTTAAACCCATGGTTTGCACCACTTCTGAAAATGCCACCTTATGCGTATCTGATGAAGTGTTATTTTGATATATGCAGATCACACAGGAGCTTTGAGCAACGTGGTGTAGTGGAAGGTGTCCCAGCCCATGGCAGGGGGTTTGGAACTAAATGATCTTAAGATCCTTTCCAACCCAAACCATTCTATGATTCTAAGGCCTGCTATAAAGCCCCTTAATTACTGCGAGTTGGTTGTTTTCTACTGAGCAAAGGTATGTCTCTTTCTAGAGTCTGGTGCTAGCACGAGCTACTGAAGTCAGAGGTGTGAAATGAGGCAGGAAAGAGAGGATGTTCTGTGGAGCCTACGCTGCTGTTTCTGGGTAGACTTTTAGTGACTGTGTTATCCCAATTTATCTATGTGTTTAGGTTGGAAACTAGTTTAGTACCCTTGGTCTTTTGTGCCAGTAGAAATTATTATTTTATGATATTTTGGCTAAATTTATCTACATTCACCAGACTGTTTCATTTGAACATTAACTATGCATGTGACATCAGGAAGAGGCTGCCACATTTGTTCTACTCAGATCAATCTTTATAGGGACAGAATAAATCAGTTTGGTAGGAAAGAACTCATTGAGAAATATCTTCCTTGCTAGAATTAAGGGTGATCATGACAAACCTTTCCAGTTTCTGGTTCATGTGTAAGATAGCTCTATTTCAGAATTTTTAATCAATTTTTTAAATGTAATACTGGGGCAAGTTTTCAAACATCAAGTATTTGTAGGAATATGGTTCAGTTACACCAGTGGTTTCTGGAAAACCTTTGTAACTCTAGAATGGAATATAATAAGTCTTGACAATGGTCTCACAAAAGGTCATTACCCAGGTGGTTTTGTCATCCTGCAAAGAAGGACTCAGCAGCTCAAATTCTTCTCTTCTTATTCAGATTGGGGATTAGATTGAGAGTTGTTAATGTCTCTTCTGTTGTACTCTCTGAGCTGTCAAAATGGCTGTGATCACTTTCTCTCTTCTAGGATATTGAACTCCTTGTCTTAATTCAGATTAGGAATAGTTCCAGGCTGTCACACCTTGCTTAACTTGTTACTAGAAGATGCTTAAAGGTAGCATTGTAGGATCACTTAGATAAAGTATTGTGTATTTAAGTTACCCTACACTTCCTGGCCACACCTGCATCCTACCAAAATACATCCCAAGCTTCCCAGACTGTGGATTTGCACCTCTCTACCTCGATGCATTCTGCTAGCTGTCATGGGAGATTTGTCTGGGTTGTGGATTAATCTTGCTGTGAATTCAGAGAAGCCACCCTGAGCCTTGGTGCTGAGCATGTCAAGCTGGCTGGCCCCTCTGACCTGGCCACTGGAGAGCATGGAGGGCTGGTGCCAGGTGCTATGAGTATTCAGGAGTTGGCACTGAGGACCAACACATCTGAGCAAGGACTAATGCACCCCCTTGCCTGGCCTTGAATGTCTTGCTGCTGTGCTCTTCAGCATGTTCATCAAGTTTTGGAGTTATTCTGAGTATCCCCCCCTTGTAATTAGCCCAGATAATAGGTAAACGGTTAATTTCTGTGGGTGCAGTTAACATTATCTGCCATTCTGTTAAGTTCTCTAGATGTTTTAGAAGCTCTCACAAGTAGGAGCAGTCTTTCCTTTACAAAATCATGACTGCAGGTGCTGTGAAGAAGTAGTGGCTCTTTCAGGTCATAAGATATCTATTTATATGAGAAATGTGTGTCTTTGGCAGACTGCTAAATATTACTGCTTAAATCTATTACAAGGAAGAACAATTTTCTGTAACTTAATTTCCTAAGCCTAATGAACCCAGTAAATTTCCTCTGATGTCTTCCCAAGTTAATATG
The DNA here is from genome assembly GCA_026283785.1 of Coracopsis vasa. Classification (NCBI taxonomy): domain Eukaryota; kingdom Metazoa; phylum Chordata; class Aves; order Psittaciformes; family Psittacidae; genus Coracopsis; species Coracopsis vasa. Next base: position 22,192 of record JANHGB010043488.1, on the reverse strand, counting down.
TTAAATCTAATTTATTTGGCAAAAAATTGGACAAATCTCCTCTTAATTGAATTAACTTAGAAGGAAAAAATGTATTGTTATGGAAATCTGTGACTAATAATTCGCAGATGTGAAAGTCCTGGTTTTGGTTCCATTCATTTACTATCTATATATACTATAATTGCTATTTTTGTTTGCTATAATTTAGCTAGAAAGAGTTAATTGAAACATATATGTATTTGAAAAGTTTGATAAGTGGTACTGAATTTCTTTCTTGTCATTTAACGTTGCAGAAGATTTTTCTGTCCTATGTGATTATACGCATACTTATTGAATATTATGTTTGCCAGTTGACTTTATTGATATGTTACTGATATTTTGTGGACACTGCTAAGGAGTGGATGATGCATCTTCAGCAGCAATAATACATTCCTAGCAATTTTGCTTGAACTCAAAGTGGTACAAAAAAATTCTCCATGTTTATGTCTTAATGTTTGGAAAACCAAAGCACTAAGTCTCAACAAAAGCCAAAGCAAAACTGGGACTGGGAGCAGGTCCTGGACATAGTCCAGTAGCAAAACAAAAACATGAGTTTGCCTGTGTATGCTACTTCGATTTTATGCAAACAGGGTGTAGATAAGAGGGATATAATTGCATGTCTCCCTGGAATGTAATTCATATTCTTCATGCCAACAGCTATAGTCCTGCTTTCCTGCCACTTCCTTAATATATGTGGAGAGGACTGATGTAAACAATGGAGCCAAACCTCTGACAAATAAATTACAAGGGCCACTAATGAGTGCAAATCCATGTATGACCTTTAGAGAATTCATGCAGCTGTCTTCATCCTCTGATGTGGTTTATGCTGAGAAGAACAATTTCAAAATGACTATGTATGTCAAAATAATAGAGTTGATTTCTTTCTATTTATACATCTCTACCGGTTTCAGAACTGCTTAGGGCAGAATTTGGCTTTAAAACTGTTAGGCCAAAGATCTTTAACGTTCTTGCATTTTAAAGTGAATATTAGTGATATCTAAGATAATTTACAAATGGCCCAGGAGTTTTCTGCTTTAAATTTTTATTCAGACATTTATATCTTTTCCAGCACAAAAGCAATTGTATGAAAAATAGTCAATAAGCTGCAACACTAAGGTCAACAGTTTTAGTATTAAAATCAGTTTACAGTATGTTTGCTTGACGTGCAAATAAATTCAAAGAGGCAAGAAGTATAAACAGAATAGCTGATTTCTTGGATGCACTCCAATATAATTATAGCTATTCACCCTAGTGACTATTTGTGTGTGTAGCTTAAAGGTATTTGCCTGCCCTAAGGTACAGTAGCAGTATTTTTATACATCTTTGTATCTGATTGAAATGCAAAACTCAGTAAACCTGGAAAGGATGCTAACAAGCTTAAAGAAATGTATGAGTAAAATTAACCCGCAGACTGAATATGCATTTTGACATTTGTTAGCAGCACCACCCAATTCCTGTTATGGGTACTTCTCATTCTCTTCAGTTTTGAAAGTGAGATATCCCTTATGGATTTGTCACCAAAATAGTGTATTTCTAATAGGCAATTATAAAAAAAAAATCATCATCAATCACATTTATTGCAAACATCTCATAAAACAGTAAAACATTTATGTGGCTATGGAAGGCAACATTTATGTTGCCATGTAATATACTAAGATTTGCATATAAAGAACAGCAGGCAGCAAACAAGTATTTTTCCCTTTCTTATTCCATTTATACAAATGCCTTTGATGCAATGCATCTATTTAATTTACATCAAAATGTTATAGCTAGAACACCTGAGTGATATTAACTGTCATTAAGTCTCAGAAGCACACCATGTGAAGGTAACGGGTAATGCTGCTTCCTTCAGGTAGGGTCCATCAGGCATGTCGCACCTTGTCACAACCTATCTGTCACCCAGGAGGCAGGGTCCGCCTCAAGCTGATGTGCACCTGTCACAGATACATAGATATTATTATTTCTTTTTAAATTTACCTTCTTTCCCCATCTCCCTCTCCCCCCAGTATAATTTTTTTCACCAGTATCATTCATGTCAGGCTTTTGCTTTCATACTAATTCCAGGGATACTGGGACTTTATATTGTTTCCATGTGAATAAGAATAAAATGCAGTTGCTTGGAAAGAAACAGCTTTTCTTGGAGGGTGGCATGGCAACTGACTATCGATACCAACATCTGCTAATCTTCTCCATAATCATCTGTACCTTGTGCTCAGCAAACACTCAGAAATAATTTTCCCGAAACTTTTTTTTAATAGCTCAGACTGCATCTACTATGGGGCTGTATGATATAAAATGACTAATAAAATGTGAGGTTATTTGTGTGTCAGAGTTGGTAACAACTGTCTTTATCTGAGTTTTTCCACAAGCCTCGAGGTAAAATCAAGCAGGCAGCATTGCAGAGAGAAATGAATGGCAGCACATTGTACAAATCTGTGGGATTTTTTGACATTTGACTTTCAACTATCATTTAAAAAAAATTTGCCTTCTATTTACTTGTCAGAACTGGGTTTAATTCTTCTGTGCTGCAAGGAATTCACCATGTTAAGATATTGATATAACAAATTGCCAAATGTTTTAGAGATTGATTCTTGCTGACCAAAATGGGCTTTCAGATTGGGAGTCTTTTTTTCCAGGAAACACCTGCTGAGATAGAAGTCTGACAGCTACACAAAAGAAATACAGGGTTTGTTTAGTCTGTTCCTATCTAGCAATCTGCAGATGCTATCAAAAATTGCATTTTTTTTAAAATGAAAATTACCTAAGGATTTGGCAAAGGACCTTGGTTAAAATGGACTGAGTGGCCACTGTCAGGTGAGTATTAAGAGAATGATTGGTTGTTACTTCTGTCAGTCTTTTTGCAAAATTATGACAGGCCACACAGCAGGGAGCAAATGATCATTAATACTTCATCCCCTGGGACACAATAAACTGCCATTCACTTGCATACAAATAAAATACATAAAGCTTGTCAGACAAGGTGATAGAAAAAGGTGCTTTTTCAAAACGATTTTATACTACAGTGGGATGTGATCAGTTAAGACATGTTTTTGTATTGTGTGGTATACGACCTTGGCAGTAGTGTCTTTGAATTCATTCTGGTTTAAAAATATCTTTTAGTGCTTTTTCTTGATGTTTATTTTATTTCATTAGAAGAACATAAGAATTTAAACACTATTCTCAGCTATACAGTGGAAAGTTAACAACGGCTTTTGCAGGAAAACACTCCCCTCAAGCCAGTGCTGTTTATGCCATTTAACCTAATCTAACCTAACACTAAAATAATCCAGACTCTGTGTGTGTGCCAGTGCGCTGGCGCAGAGGAACAGAAAGTCTGATGCAAAGAGATGCCCATTGGAACTAAGATTCCCAAGACAGAAATAGGTGTTCTAAACTTGAATAAGCTGTTCCCACAATAAAAAGTGATATGTTGTATTATACTTTCGGTAAGGTCAGAAAGAGGCTAGAGTTCAAGGTATCTGCTTAGCCACTGCTTCTGGTAATGCTTTTCTGTTCTGGGAAGTCCACTGAGAAAAAGATAAGTACTGATTTATGAGGAAATTGTTCATGATCTGTGTATAGGGTGTTTTGGTTTTGACACATCTATCAATGAATTTTTAGGTGGTTACTGAACTGGAAGTTTTATGTAGGCAGGGCACATAGAGTTGCATAACCGGTCAGTATGGAGCCTGATAATCTCAACTGCATTGGAAATTAATTTCTGTGACACTCACTAGAAAAACAAGGTTTCTGACATGCTGTTCATGCTTTAAACCCCTTTTCTCCTTTAATATTTCCCGTGGAGATTTATGTGATGCTCTGTATATTGCTTTGTGCAAGCATTTGTTTCGTTATAAAATCATAGAATGGTTTGGATTGGAAGGAACCTTAAAGCTCATCCAGTTCCAACCCCCTCGTGCCATGGACACCTTCCACTAGACCAGGCTGCTCAAAGCCCCATCCAACCTGGCCTTGAACGCTTCCATGAATGGGGCAGCCACAGCTTCTCTGGGCAACCTGTTCCAAGGTCTCAGCACCCTCATAGTGAAGAACTTCTTCCTAGTAAAATTTAAAACTCCCCTCTGTCAGTTTAAATCCATTCCCCCTTGTCCTACCACTACACATACTTGTAAAAAGTCCCTCCCAGATTTTCTGTAGGCCCCCTTTTGGTACTGGAAGGCCGCTCTAAGGTCTCCCCACAGCCTTCTCTTCTCCAGGCTGAACATCCCCAACTCTTAGCTTGTCTCCATAGCAGAGGTGCTCTAGCCCTCTGATCATCTTTGTGACCTCTCCTGGATACACTCCAACAGGTCCACGTCCTTATTATGTTGGGGGTCCCAGAGCTGAACAGAGTACTCCAGGTGGGATGTCATGGGATTGGTTGTTTGAAATATTTCAATTTTATTAAAGCTACACTTTTAAGAAAGCAAAAGTTGTTTTATCAAATATTTTAACAGTTCTGTGGAACTACAGAAGCTTGGATTGTACCAGTGGATCTTGTCCACAGAACTTGGAAGTCATACTTCATTGCTTATTTGGACTTTTCCTTTGCCAAAATGGGCTCCGAATTAATACTTTCACACTTAGGTTCTGCCAGGATTTTTCTTTCTCCTGGCCTTGATGGCAAAAAGAACTACTAATGAATGCTCTCTCCCTACTTAAAAATTATTAAATAATTCCTTAGCAATTAAAAGAATGAAAATCTTCCCTCCTGGACAAAGCTGACTTAGA
>JANHGB010043488.1:0-10344 GCA_026283785.1 Coracopsis vasa | reverse complement strand
TATATACCGGACATGACGTGCTGTAGTATGGAATACCCCTTTGGCTAGTTTGGGTCAGATGTCCTGTCTCTGCTCCCTCCTGACTTCCTGGGACCCTCCTCATGGGCAAAGCATGACAGAGTGAAAAGCATAAGTGATCAGGGTAAGTGCTAATGAGCAACAACTAAAACATTGGTGTGTTATCAATGTTATTCCCAAACTAAAGCCAAAACACAGCATTGCACCAGCTACTAGGAAGAACACTAATACTATCCCAGCCAAAACCAGGACATCAAAGTTGACCAGAGAGGAAGGATCACCTCATTTGACCTGCTGGCAATATTCTGCCTAAAGCAGGCATTCTTTGTTGATGAAGAATACAGAAAAGGTCTAAATTAAAATATTTTGCTGAATGGGTAAATTTTCCCATAAACACATTCAAACTGAGGAGGTAGGATGATGGGGAAAAAAGAAAAAGTGGAAAGCAGCCAAATGAATTCTTATTTGAGCATCTACATTCAGTCAGGGGATCTGCAGCTTTAAATACTATATGGTTTGCAGGTATTTTGGATCACACATGAATTAATACTAAGCAGGATGCCAGTAATACACGTGTCTGACTTGCTGAGTTTTTTGTTTACTGTTCCTGCTACAGAGAAGGTGGTAAGTTTTGCAATTGTTACTGTAGGCCAAAAAAAGCTTTTTGAAAATGCATCTTTTATAGGCTTTAGGAATTTCTTTTTTTAGCTGTTTTTACGAGTTATCTTTGAGAATACTCGTATGTGAAAGGAAACACATTGGTTTGGAGGCATGCACACTATAAGCACACTATAATTCTGGCAAAGTTGCTATGTCCCAATTCCCTATCCCTACTCTTTCAAGATCTGTGGTTGAACAGAAACTCTCACTTGTCTCAGTTTTGAGGCGACGGTGTGATGCACGTAAATTGTGATTTTCAGGAAGCTTCCTAAATGTCACCTACTTGAATTTGTCTTTGGATGTGATTAAGCTGGAATACACTCTCAGATCTTCCCTAAAATGACTATCCAATTGTACTCACAAGTACTATTGTTTCCCCTACATAGCTGGCGCTTTGTGGGATTAATGAAAAACATAGTCTGTGATTACCTACTTGGCAATGCTGGAGTCCAATCTTCATCACTGATGTGATGACCGAAGTTATTTTCCCTAATTTTCTAAAGTAATAGAGGAACATTATTGTTGATTACTATGAGCTGTTACGTCTAAGGACATAAGTGGTTTTCAATTAACATGACCTGGGCTAAGTAAGTCATGTGTTGACTATAACAATGAACATAACACGTAACATTACTGTATAGCTTAAATATGGATATCTTCTTACATTGTATAGTCAGTTACATCCTTACTAAGTGCTCAGATCTTGCTGGTTTTAAGTGTAAAGAGCATTCTCCTTACACTCTTACACTGCCTGTCTTCATCCTTTTGGAGTCTGAGCAGGAATAGGCAGACTCCACAAAAGAGCTGCTCCTGTTGGCTTCATAACCTGTGGGCTGTTGGTTTATATGGGACTTGTGAGAGGTACATCTAGCTAAGCAGCAAGGGAATCAGTCTCCTCCAAGGTGGCTTCTGGAACTGTTCAACTAATGCTGGGCAACCAGAAATATACTTCTGAGGCTATTTTTCTATTTTATAACAGAGCCAAGAGATATCAAAGAAGACTGGGAATCCTTTGTGCTAGGCATCATAGAGTGCATAATAAAAACAATCTCTTTCTTTATTTCAAAAGACTTTAAAAATCATGTTCCATTTTAATGATGAAAAATTGAGGTTCAGACTTGCTGAAAGCAATTAAGATCTTTGTAGGAGGTCTGAAAACTGAACTTGGATATTTTGAAATCAGCACAGTTTAAGAATCAAGTCCCGTTATGGTTAGCCTAAAATACAGGGCAGTTCAGGGTATGGACTAGAAAACTGAGTGAACTTTAAAACTTTTTCAGTCAACTATAGAGTGTCTTTGCAATATTCAAATTAACTGTTATGCAAGCTTTTTATTTTTTATTTTTTTTAGTTACTTGGACATTATCTTTAGAACATTTTCTTTTTTACAGCACTTTTCAGTCCAGTTTTCTAATTTTAGGCTCTTCATCAGCTCTTAGCACAGTACAGAATTTTTGTACGAAATTAAGTTGTGTAGTTTATTTGATTCTGTATCTGAAAAAGAAAAAAACCTTTTGCGAACTCTATTCTTATTTCAAATTTAGCTTTAAAGTTATACTAAAGTTATAACTGAACAGATGAACATAAAAATATGACAAACTTATATAATTGCATTCATAAATGTACTTTTGAACCCTTAAACACTTATTTGATTTCCTTTTTTAAAAGGGTATTACAGCATTGTGACGTAGCTCTGTTGCTTTTTCTTTCTCCCCCCACCACCTTCCCCTAAAATCTGAAAAACACTAAACACACAGGATGTTCCCTAAACATGCAGTATAACTGATGAAATTGGGTTTGTATTTAAGAAACGATTTTCTTGAGCATAAGGAAGGGAGTCTGTGCACACACAATTTTTAAATTAATGCCCTGTGAACAGCCTGTCTGAAGTCAGCTTCTACTTGAAGTATTGGAAGCTGAACATGCACTTAAACCTTCATAAGATCAGACACTAAAAAGATAAGCAATGTTTTATTTTCAAGGCTTTAAAATACAGCAGCATAATCTGAGCTTTCCCTATACAGGTAAGTTATGGCAACTGGATATGTAGCACTGCTACTTTCCCTGACATATTGCTTTTGTCACCACCTCTGTCTCCCTCAGTGTTGCTCTGATTGCTAGCATTTACGTTGGTGACAAGAAGCAGTGACAGCAGTGCAGCAGCAGGCATCTTCAGTCTCTGAGATACATCTTCATTTTAGGCATCCATTGGAAAGAGACAATGTTTCATATAATAGAATGTGAGGAGTAACATAAGATGTGCAACATGGATAAAGGATGATCCCCATGTGCTCTACAGAATTTCCTTAAAAGCAAAGGACCAAAGTGTAGCTGGAAATGTAGGTTACGTCTGGCATTCATATTCTATACATTTTTAATAAGATACCTTATACTATATAAAACCACAGTCAAAACAGCCTTTGACATCCTCAGGTGGTGGGTTTAGGTTTTGTTTTGGTTTGTTTTGTTTTGTTTGATTTTTTTCTTTTTTTGTTCATGTGTTGGAATAACTCATTCTCAAGGAAGAAATTGCCAAAGGGAAGGATTTAGTTATTTTAACTAAAACAATTTATGAACTCTCCAAGGGAAAGACAGAGGAAGAATTAACTGCAAATGTGAAAAAAAAATAGCTTCTATTTTCCTGTTCATAGACTGCAAGGAAAAAAATAAAAATAGAGACAAAGAAAAAAAAAAAAAGACAAAGACACAGTCAATCATCCTTACTTTCCAGGAATACTTTCATTATTGTGATATTTGTCTTTCCCCCAGACATAAGACAGTAGAATGATATTTAATGAAAGGTCCTATTTTGAATAAGGTAAAAGTTCCTAAGTTGGAGCCTTATACAGCAGGAGTGCTATGGTCCCATCTAGTCAAACAGGTGATGTTTTCTGACTTAGTTCCTAGGTTTTCTTTGTCATCTTCATGGGTTCATGAGTGGCTGGCATTTACAGCCCCTTATTTCCTCATGCCCACTGTAACAAACTATTTGTAAGCTGTAATTGCTCAAAAGCAGCCAAGTAGAACTGCATACAGCAGCGCAAAGTAAAAGGAGCAAGAGGCTGAGGAGGTTTACAGAAAACTATAAACTTGTAAGGTTAAAGGGGTCTTCAAAACCAACAGTAAAATCAGTGAATTTCACAACCTAGTTCTAGCATTGTATTGTTTGCTTTTGCAAATTCCTATGGAAAGAGTATTTCTCATCTCTGCCCAAGCGTTAAAGAGCTTGCACAGACTAGAGAACACTTAGTTCCCTTTACCTTTGGCATCAGCTCAGCTCATTTAGCCTGGTGAACGACATCTTATACTTTCAGCTAGCAGTTACAGAAAGTTTTGCCTCCTCCACTTTAAATCAGCCAGACTGCTGTTAGTAATTAAAGGTAGTTAGTTGCTACCTGGCTGGTATAAGTACTTGTGATGCTAATTATAGCACGCACTTTCTCTTTTTCTTCCAGGAATTTACAGCTCCCCTGTAGCTTAAGAAGGAGAATAATAGAGAATTATCTACAGAAAGGGGAGCAGGAAGGGAATTACAGAGGGACCGATAAACAGAAAAGACACTTATGAATTCTAAGAGTTTGAGAGAACGTAAGTGAAACAAAGCCAGATATATTTTCTAATTGCTGAAGACAGAAAAGTTAACTTTTCTGGTAACTTTTCTGCTGCAATTTCAGTCTTACATCATTCAGAAGCACAATTTTCTAAAGTTTAACAGATGTAAATAAAATATAAGAGCATTCACCATAAGTTGATACTTATATAAAAAAAATTAAAACTAAAAATTGAAAAAAATCTTGGTAAAAAGTAGTAATAACCCAGACTGCCTTTGACTTTATACTGCAATATGTATAGCTTCATTATTACATATTGCCACACACACAGTGCAAGCAAACAAGGCTTGTAACAAAGAAAAAATATTTAATTAGATCAAAGTAGTATAGCTGAGGAAAAAAATTAGACAAGCTTTTGGGTGCATAGCCTTTTTTCAGGTCTGAAATACAGGGAGTAGCTACAATTCTAGAGCAGAATTTGTCAGAGTTTAGCAAAATAATGAACTAACAAAATGTTCTCTGAAAGCAAAGGTAATCGAAACCAGCAGCATTAAAGGGATGTTGCAAGGAGAAGGAGCAAAGATATGAAGTTAAGAGATATGGTAAAGTTATGTTATAGAAAAAAGAAAGACATATACATAGTTGTTGAGGGGAAGGTTGCTTTTTAGAGTTATTAAAAACTAGTATCCATTAATTCAGTGATTTTTTTCCTTTACTGTTTCTTCTTATCTGCTTAAACCATGATAGCTACAGCAGCACCATTACCGAGATACAATATCCAATACAGCTGTTGAGGTAATAATATGCTATTACATTTCCATTGCAAATGCTGACTCTGAAGGCATGGCCAAGGCTTTCCCAAACCTTACGCAGTGTGTCAGCCCCTTGAGACCTTTGTTAATCATAATTTTTTTAGGATAGCTTTTTTAATTGCCCTTGCACTATACTGATGAGTAGTCCCAAAGATCCAGTAAGTCTATTCTTGTCATTAAAACCTTTTCTCTGAAACCTAAGGGAAGCCATTGATTTTCACTGCAGATGTCTTTCAAAATGCCCACAATTTTTTGGCTGACTGAAACACCTCAAAACATAAAACATTTTTTTTAAGCTTTTTTGTTTGTTTGTTTAAGTTGTGTGGTAAAGAAAGCTTGGAATTATGGTAAAGTTTGCACTATTTTGCTTCACATTTTGCTAATAATATGGATTGTGTTTTGTGCACAGATTAACATGATCCTTTGCATTATCTGATGACCTTTTATAACTGTCATAACGCGCTCATACTGTTACTTACCACAGCAACCGGTATATTGTGGTATATCTGTCATTCACCATGTTCATCTTAGATTTCCACCAGAAAAGCCCTGAAACAATGAAAGTTAAATATCCAGGTATACCTGTCACTCAAGTGTCACATCAAGATCTCCATGCAATCCAGACATGGGACTTGTGGGATAAGCACCCAGGGGATGGCTGCCCCATCCCCCATTGGCCACCCTACTTGCTGCCAGGCCAGGACCTCTGTTGGCCACCATGCCTTCTGACAGACCAGGCCTGCTCTCTGTCTCCCTACTTATAGAAGGAGACACCACAGACACCTTTATCAACTATCTGCCAGGAGGGCACAGATGTCTTCCGCTTGCCAGGGCATGGGTAAGTGAATCTAGGAGCAGACTTCAGCTCCTGAATGGGCAGTTTCTCTAGAGGTCCAGCAGGTTAGCTCTTTACCTGGCAAGTGAACAAATGGAGCAAAGCCTGCCAGAAGCCCTGCATCCCATTTTTTTTTTTTACTTTCTGTTAATCCTATCTGGTTTGTATGCCTATTATTTTAATTTTCCTGTACTGCTTCCATTTCTATATGTTGCAAATTACCTAAGATTACCTGTAGGAGTATAAATTACAACCTAACAATGACTAATTAAAAGTTACACATAATTACTTTATATTTTTAAGATAAATTATAGGTTATTATATTCAGTCATACTGCATTAGTTGATTTGATAAATTCCAGCCAAAGGATTTTATCTCTCTCTCTCTCTCTCCTAAATGACTTCACTATTAAGCCATTTTGTCTACAATGAGGTTAGGAATACATTCATATTTTTCTAATTCAAAATTATAAAACTGTGATATGTCAGACTTCTCACACAGGTGAGATGTAATGGATTCAAATTACCTCTGAAATGTTTTCTTCTTTCAGGCTTAAAATCTTTTATGGAGATCGTATCAAGCAACTGCTTATGCAAAGATAATAGCTATGACATTGCTAAAAGCATTTCACACAGCTCTTTTTAGCTTCATAAGGTATTGGGTTTTTTTGAACCTTCTGTGAGTCAAAAATAAAAGTCAAATTTATGAAATTATTCTTGAACAGTATTATAAGTAGCTGAGACCAAATATCTAGGGCTTGCAAAGAGCTAAAATCAAGGGCTAGTGAAGGCAATCTAGAAAGCTGGGCAGGCTTTTTAGGAATATCATCAGCATCAAACTTTCTCTGCAAAATATTTCAGAAAAATTAACAATTTCTTCTTCTTCAACCACCTGCCTCCCTCCCCGCCATTTCATTTCCTCCCTATCCTCATGATAAGCATTAGTTTTAAATCTGAAAAACTGGGGATTTTTTAGCTTTTCTGTAATCTTCTCCAAAACCTTTCTATTTCTTAACTCTGCAATATACCTCCTTCAAGAGAGGCTTTCATTTTTAAGATGAACACATACCATTTGCTCAGAAATTCAGCAAACATAGCATTCCATTATGGATGTCATATTTACTTATTTATTTCATACTTACTTTCCAATGCATGAAAGATTTTACAATCCACCTGCTGTGCCATGCAATAGCTTGCTATGAAACATTAAGAAATTCCAGATTATGCAGCATCCAAGGCTGACAGCAAACTTTATTCAGTTCTGCTCTCCAGCAGCTTGAGATCGTTGTAAATAAACAATATTAATAATTGGGAAAATACACTGTACAGGATTCAGTACTTTGAATAAAATCCATTCTTCCCACGTGGAGGATGGAAGAAGAAAATCATGACATTCTGTTAAAAGAACAAGCTTGAGGCATCCTATCAAGAAGGAGAATGACTAAAGAGCAAAATTAACAATAGCACTTCAAAAGCAAGCTGATAATCAAACAAGCTTTTCAAACTCATATCCTTCTTAACATAGCATTGGACTTCTTAAAGAAACTCAACTTTCCACTGAAAGCTCATTAAATTTGAAATAATCCTATAGATGGTGTAGGTATCTAAAAGTTTGTTTCCATAAAAGTAGAGCTTACAAGTGGTTAAGATGCCAAAGTGGATATAAATTATGAGCCTTTCCTTCATGATTGGAATCTTTAGGTATTGGCACTATTTAAACAAAATAACACTGATTATGGTTTATTACAGCTCAGAGGCTACTAAACAATATTTCTCACTGTCTGGTTATTTCATGAACACAAATAGAAACACACAACTTTGCAACTGCAGTCTCTATTATCCACCGAAGTCCACATCTGAAGCACATATCCATAACAGAGGAAGACATGCAGAATTCTCTTGGAGAAGAAGACACAGTTTTAAAAACTTGCTTTCTCTAACACAGAGTACTGTGTAAGAAAAAAAAGTCAACAGAAATTAAAAAATAATTTCTTGAAGAATATACTATACTACATCGCACATCCAATTCTGCCCTTTTTGGGAATGTGTTCATCACGTTGCTTACACAATACACTACTCAAGGACTTTAAAATACTCATTATCAAAGCCTTTAAGTTATTTTCTTTAAGTTTTATAACTTAAAAATAACTTTAAGTTATTTTCTCTTGCTTTTTTTCCCCCAAGACTTTATACTCAGTTTTGCAGGCTGTGGCAATTCAGCTATAGGCCATCTGGGGGAATGAAGCTATCACATTATAGCAAATTTCCTGATGGACCAAAAACCACCAGCTGCTACATCTGGTTTTGGCCAGAAGCCTAGGGTGTGAATGCAACCCACTCAGTATTTTATGCACAGTCAGTGAATATTTCTTATCTTCTGATTATAATGGTGACTGCCTCTTTTAAGAGATTTAGTTGAAATATAAACTCCCCCAAATATTCTGAATCACAGTGATTATTAGAGTGAGTTATTGGTAACAAGTGACAGAATCAGACAACCCTCACAAATTCTTTCCTCTAATATTTGACTGCCTATTAAAAAAAAAGAAAAAGAAAGACCAAAATAAAAACAAACATCTCAGTGTAGTTACAAACTTAATACTAATAATTACAGAAGAATGTGATATCGGTGTCAGAGTTTCTACCATGATTGCAGAGACAATTGGAATTGAGGATCAACTCTGAGCTTTATAACAGCGCTCCTCTAAAATCAGCCCTTCAGAGCTGTATCTGCACACATCTCTAATTACATGCATTTACCAGTAATGGCAGGAATATAATAATACTAAAATTAATAACAGACCTTCCTTTCATTGAGAGTACTGTGAGATACGGCCTTGCTCTAGTATATGGATTTCTCTGTCTTCTATAGAGAACATAGTCTACTGCGATCAATTTACAGCTTCCCTGTAGCAACCAGAAGGAAAATAAAGCATAGAATCAAAATGCAATATAATTAAGTAATAATGATAGCTATACTAAATTCAGTAGTGTTTGAACAATATTAAAATACGAAGGTTACATCTTCTAAATTTTTAGTGCAAATTAATGTCCAAGAATTAAACTGAATAGACTAAGTTTTACTAAAACTCACTATTGTGAATAGTGAAGGAAGGATGAAGTTAAAGCTACTCAAACCACTAGCTCTTTGTCATGTTATAGAAAAGTCAAGATGTCAATATGGGTTTTTGTCCTTTCACAATGTGATATAGGACTGGTCCGTGTAAAAGAATATAGGGGAGGAAAGATGGAGGGAGAGAAAGAAAAAGTGAGTATAATCTCCACAAAAATGACAAAGAACGAGCTGGAGATGTGTGTGGGAAATGCTGATCACAGCTAGTAAATACTAGGCATAGAACCAGAGCCTTAACAGTCCTGAGGAACAACTTGTACCTGAAGATTCAACAAAATTTACCTTTGAACAATATTACAGCTCTTACCCTCTTCCAAAACAAACACTCACTGTATCAAGATATTTCGCTCAATGAATACAACCAGTTGCCGGAGTTTATGCAGACAGAAGACATTCTGTTGGAATTAATAGGAGGTTTTGCCAAAGAGATATTTTTGTAAAATTACTGTGCTATTTTGGGTGCCTGTGTTTATAAAGAGTTGGATAAATTACTTTTTAGTATTCAAAAGAATAGATTATCGAGACCGAAGATTCATTATTGTTTTTATAAACTAATTTGACAGCTGTTGATTCAACCACTCAAAGCAATCTCTGAGCCTTTATAGTCTAATACCACCTCAAATGGAACTTCTTCTGGTGAAGTATATTTCCAATCACATAATTCAATTATTTCTGAGAACAAGCCTGAAATCTTCTTAAGTGTGCAGGGAGACAGAGGCTATCGTTTGGAAATTCTCAGTATTCATTAAAATGAATATTTCTATGCAAACTGTAGTGTGCATTTAAATGTTCTTAAACTGTATTATTCAAATCAGAAACTGATTTACATCTGGGTGCAAACCACCTTGTCGCATACAATCCATTTTGTTGATAGGAATAACAATAAATAACAACCAATGATGATCAAAAGAAGAAAGAAGAAGCGACAAGAAAAGCTTCCATAGGTATATTTGTGATAAAATTAAGACTAGGAAAAATGTGGGCCCTCTCTAGAAAGAAACGGGAGACCTGGTTACCTGTTTTTAGAAACAAAAAAAAGGAAGACCCAAGGAACTGTGCTAAGGCCCATGGAAAAAAAGGAAGTGATTAGTAACAGCCAACTTGGTCTTACTAAGGGAAATTGTGCCTGACAAATTTTATGTCCTTCCCCAGTGCGGTTAACAGCATTGATGGATAAGTGAAGAGTAACTGACATTACGAAGGCCTTAGGCCCATTGTATGTGGTTCGAGACCGTCTTAAGAACCTTAAAGTGCACAAATCCATGGGACCTGATGAAATCCATCTGCGGGTCCTGAAGGAGCTGGCAAATGAAGTTGCTAAGCCACTGTCCATCAT
>JANHGB010043484.1:0-18946 GCA_026283785.1 Coracopsis vasa | reverse complement strand
TTTTTGCAAATTTGTAAAAAAAAAAAAAAAAAGCCCATATTTCCAAATATCTGTTCTCTCTTTCACAGTAGAAAACAAAAGGCAAATTACAGTATTGTCAGGTAGTATGAGTCCAAAACCCTGTAGGAAAATAAAGCTATATCAGCATATGCAAGGACCTATATTCTCCATATTACATCACGGATGGCCTTAAATTCGCCTGGCTCAAGGTTGTCCTTTGATTGGTATTCAAGTGGAGTGGTAAGTGTGTGCTCTCTAATCCCTGCAACACATGGTAATTTTTTCATTCTCTCTCTGTCTCCACCTGTTCCATGGTCCAGTGGAGGGCTGCAAATCCTATCAGGGGAGTGCAGCACTGCTAAGCCTGCTTCCCTGGCTCCAGTCCATCACATGTGCACTCAGGCTGCAGAGCACCAAGCCAGCTGCAGCCCAAGGATCATGTTATCAGATGACGGATGGCTTCATATCAGGTGTTTAAACTGACGAGCTGCCCCATCTGGTAAATGATTTGGGAAGTCTGGCCTTGCTTGATGAATGGGGAAAGTGACAATGCCAATCAGTGTGACCCCTGCAGCTTCCCTGCTGCCAGCCCAACAGCCACAATCAAGTATATCCCACTGGTTTACTTTTTCAATCCCATTGTCACTCTACTGAGACCTACTGTCACTAAATTGCCACTAAATTATATCATTAATCCAAATATTTTCCTTGTAAGAACCTTCACAAAATGCATGCCGCACCTTCAGCAGGCTGGAAACCAGGTTAAGTTGACAGGAGACAAAGCAGTTATAGATGCAGGGAGGGGTCTGTTACAGAGGATGCTGGTGAGCAAGCCAGTGACACAATTATTGAAGCACTTTTTCTTGCTCCCTTGAAATTAAAAAATCATAGGACTGAGCGTCAAACATCAGGGGGAGATAGGATGGACTAGATTCCCATCTGGCACCGATTCAGAAAGTCACATACACTTAAAGCAGATGACGAATTCCCTCTAACTTCAGCAAAACCAGATTAATTGCCATCAGCTTGAGACCCAGCCTTCAGTGTTTTATTAAAATACATATTACAGAATATGTGATTGAAAACTAAGACAGTTTAAAATTACTACTGAAGTACCATCTCATAATGAAGTATTTTATGTCTAATAAAAAAAAATCCTGTCTTTGTTTAAAATATTATTACTTTATTACTTACATCTGTGCAGTATAAATTACATAAACATGGGAGCTTGCCCTTTTATGTATTGTTAAATCTTCAGCCATGTGCTGCATGCATTCGACTTAGTTGCACAGTGTATTGCAAACTGGTTATGTATCGTAATAAGAGATCAAATAATGGGGACAGGGCAGAATACACGGAGAATACAAGAGCAACATGTAGATATTTTAATAGCAAGGCAAACATCAGCAGCTACCTGAGGTATTTATCAGCCTGCACATCTTTACATTTTCTGTGGATCCTTCATGATCATTCCTTTGTGTACTGTAGTAATTATTTGGGAATTTGTATGCTCCTGGATGTATAGACAGATTGTACAATGTGATTTATGTTTTGCTAAGTTGTACAAAGCAGGTTTTTTTCACTGAATCTGTGGCTAGCATTTCAGTTTTGTTGGTTATCTTTGTGTAGGTCTGCCTCAGGTAAAATCCTATTATGCTCATGACGTAAGGAACATATTTGGGTTTTATTCAGTTATTAACCACAAATCTTGGGAGGCCAAAGGAGATAATTCTCATATGTCACAGAACAGTGATGTGCGTTGTTCATATTGACATATGCACATATTCAGGGTTTTGTTCTATTTACCTTAAATATGTAATATGTAAGAATCCTATGAGAAGACAGACTGCATTAAGAAGATTGTCAGGATTTAAAAAATTTTACTAAATCAGCCATCCAGTGTGGTTCTTCTTGCATCATTCCCAAGATCAGAGGGCAAGTTTTGATGCTAATAACATTTCTTCCTGTACTGTTTCTCTCCTTTTCTTCTTCATAGCACCATTGCAGTGCAACAATGGCATAATAGCAAGCCTAACGCTTGTTCTTCCCTGGAGGCCGCTGTAGGTGCAGAGTGGGAACTTGCATAAATTAACAACGGGAATGTCAATATTTACTGGGAAATCCCCAATATGTTTTCAAAAGGAAGTCCAAAGCAGAGCAAGAAGGGAAAAAGAGAGAATGCTATTTTGCCTCATTCACCTCTCACTCTCCCTTCCTTTTGCATCTTCATCAGGCTGAAAAGATATTAAAAGCCATGAGGTCTGATCTAGGATTGTTGGGACCTGAGAATGGGCAGTGATTTCAGTTTGAGTTTTGAGTACAAAAGGAATGCAGAAGCCTCTGCAAAATGATTCTTATGTCAACAAAGGCTGTATAAAAGTCAAAAATAATATATACTTATTTTAAAACTGATTTGTATGCACAACACAAAAGTATAAATGACTTCACCGAGATTTATTGATTCGTGTCAAGGCATCATTACTTTTCAAAGTGTGAAAAATGATCGTATATTTATGACCTGCCTACTGAAGCTGTTTTGTGAATTAGCAAAAGCTCTGGAGAGGAGCAGCCTAATTGCATTATCATAGAATCAGAGATGGTTGTCAATTTTCCCCCATTTAGCTTTTCTCCTTTAGTTTGTTAAAATGAAGGTGCCATACGTTGGTTGAATTCACTAAAACCCTGATGAATGAGGTATTTTCCCAATAGGCTCACTACGAGTATAAACAGTGAATTAGGGATGATAGGTCATCAATCATATCTCCTTCAAACAGATCTTCTCCCTGAGATTATTTGTTATATATTAAGAGCACTTACAAAGTTATCATGGAAAACACTCTGATGAAAAGACGCTAAGTTGACCTTAATTCCTTTTTACTGGGTGTGTAAGGGAGTTTGTCTGTTCAGATAGATATCCCTGTGTTATGGCGTACCCATGTCTAGTTTTGATTTTCTTCATTAACAGTCTTTGTTTCTTTTATCTTTAAAAAAAATGTGTGATTTTCATAGTACTCCCATTTCACGTATTTATACACCATGGCTGAAATTCACATCTGCTCTGAATTTTAAGTGAATATTTTCATAGGTTTGATGGTGTTGCTGGATTTTAAGAGCTATGCTGGTTACCCTTTATATAGGAAACCACCATTTATGCTCCTTTTTGGAAAGGTATTTAATCATCATTGGGGTAGTGTCTCCACACACACTGTACTGTAAGCAAGTGTTTCATCTTCATTGATGAGCACCAGCCCCTGGTGGAAGTTAAGCATATGCTTAAGCAGTGTCCTGGCTGGAGGCACTTTCCTGGATATTATCCTTAATTTAAACCAAAAAAGGTCAAAGGCAATCTATAATTCAGAGTACCTTTCACCTCCTGCAATGTGACTATGTCTGGCTCCAGCTGTGCTGCTGAGTCAGTGGGGGAGGCAGAGCGGGAATTCATCCATAATTGCGTCCTGTGACCAGGGCTGCATCACGTGAGGCCCCATAACAAGCTGTGCTAATAATGTGCTAACAGATGCGGAAGGGCTTCTGCTCCTGCTCCCAGCAAATCTATGACTTATCATGCTTATTAAGCTGGAGGTAAATTTGCCTTTCAAAGATGTGCATCCAACAACCACTGAAATCAGCAGGAGGACAGTGAAGCAGGGCTGGAATCAGTGTTGGCTCAGCTCGTTTTTTAACCCGGCTGCTCACGATGCTCCCCTGTTGCATCACCTCGGCTTCCAGCCAGGAAGGTGGTACGCTGGGCATAGGCCAGCCGTGGTGCTCAGGGAAAGAGCAGAGGAGCAGAAAGTGTCAATTGGTGCTCCACATCTCCAAAGTGCTGCCTTTCGGGAGATGCTGGACCAGAAGCTGCATTTCATTTTTGGTAGTCCTCAGTGGACTAGTTTTCCTAAGGATTTGTTTGGATCATCATTCACTGAAATTAAATGTCTCAGGCACAGCAGCATGGCAAAGAGGATAGCAGATAGACTGGAGCAATTATAAACATCTGAGTGCTGGGTTTGTAGGGTATTTGCATCCAAGGGCTGGGAGCTTTGAACAGCAGGGTGATGCAGGCATCACCTTTTACAGAGAGCTGTCTGTACTTTGGAAACTGGGCCAGAAGTGGGGACAATCCTTCATTTACCTCCATGATGGGCAGTTACTCACATAGATAAAACTCTTTAAATCTCAGCCACTTATTTTAGACTGGAGTTTTATTTTAAATTGTATTTTCCCATCACATGCTTTCAAATGTGGCTATAGCCATCACATTATCCTTATACAGTCCTGTCTTGAATGGTATGGCATAATTATACTGCCTTATCTAACTCCCTGTGCCCAGCCCACTCTGCTGGAATATTTTGAAATCTCAAGTACAAGAGAGTCATTTGCACATTTCAATTTTCATATTTAAATGCATTCATGAACTTGAATGTGAGCACAGCTTCCACTATTCTTCCTAATTGCAACATCATGAGCATCTTTCTGAGAAGTCCCATGGACTCTTTGAAGACCATCAAATTACAGACATGAATTGGGAATTCTATTAATATTTGTGTAATAAAACCTTTGCTCACACAAGAGTTAAGGAAACCCAAAGGAGTGCTAATGCAGTGTGTGCACGTTCTGACTCACCTAGATGTTTATGAGTAATTTTTCCCATTAGGCAACCAGCTAACACCTCCAACACATGCACCTGTGATTACCAAAATGTTAAATGTTGAGAAGAAAACTGATTCCTGGACTGAAGCAAAAATCCCACAGGAAGCAGAAATCTCACAGAAAACAAAATGTTTGTGAGTTTCTTAAGGAAGGGTGGGCTCTTGCATAAGACAAGTAAAATTTCCCATAGAGAGATTTTATTAAGGTAATTGCTCCCATGAGTGTGGCTCCATGATCATAGGGTTTTTGGGGGAGAAGAAAATTCTTTAGAAACTTTACTGCTGGATTCATACTCCCATCACTGGCAACACACATGTTGCAGGGATAGGACTGTGAAGGGAATTCAGACTTGCTATTCGCAGCTAGAACACACCAAACTGATTATTTTTATTATTCAGCAAGCTGAAGGATGGGTCAATTAGATACGATAAGGTCAAAAAGACTAAGCTGAATGTGCAAACAAGCTGGAAAAGGAGATTGCATGGTACTGGCTGCCTCTTTCCTTGCTGTACCCAGTGCTGGTTTTACTGTAACAAACCTTAAAAGTCACGGTGGAAAAGAGCTTTAAGGAAGGGAAGAATGGTCGCTCTTTCATGAGGTTAGTGTTTCCTTTGAGAAAAAACGAGGAGGTTTATGAGAATGGGGAAGGTGTTGTTGTAATAGAAACATAAACTGAAGTGGGCTATTTCTAATTGAACAATGGGTGGCCCTGTTTTTATCAGTTTATGGTATGTCTGTTTTTGTCTTCACGAACACTCTTCTTTTGTCATTCAGCTATATAATCACCACCTTTTGTAAGATAATCACAGGTAATTAACTTTGTAACTGTTCCTGTCCTGTTAGACTAGTAATTGCCTGTCTCTGAATCTTTATCTGGGAGGTTTCTCAGATAAAGGAAGATATGATCTTTCTGTAATTTCAAGGCTTTTGACAACTGATTGAGGGACAATTGTTTTACATAGGGTGATATATTTATGGCAATTCTCACTTTGAAAGGCTAGACTGAGATTGAACCACACATCCAAAATACGCATGGACAGCAACACTTAGCTCTTGCAATCTAAACAGAGCATTTAAATTCTACTAGCTCTATGTTCTTTGTAACTTTGATTTACTCTTAGGTGTACTTTATGGAGAACCAAATTGAACAACTGAGGTCTGAATAAAGAAAATAACAATAGCTTTATCAGTTCAGCGCAGAAGTCCATCTTGCCTAGTAGTAAGTCCCTGAGAGTAAGCCAAGTACAGCTGCTTGAAAAGGAAAAAAAAAAACCCAACAGCCCAACCCAAAACCATGGCAAATGTAGTGATATCTTCTCAGAATATGTTTCTGGCCTACAAAAATTTGTATCTCAAGGGCATTTTGAGATGCAGGTAAAGTACTTTAACTGGTTTTCTTATTTGGTTTTCTACCATGACTTTGTCCATTTTTTAATCAATTTTTAATGTATCAGACATGGATGCGTGTGAGGTTTTCACATTCTTTCTGTGGTCCTGAATTCTACGACTTGGGCACACATTTTATGAAAGGCCATGTTCACTTGTCTGCTTTGAACCTGCTGTTGCATGTGATGCCCATCTTACTCTCTCTCACAATAATTTTGGAGATATGCACCAAATTTCTCTTCACTAACTTTTTTTTTCTAGCCAAGAGTCTTAGTCCACTCACCTGTTCTTTGTATATAAGGAAAGGGAACTTATCTTTGCACCCGTCATCCTTGAATGGGCTGCAGACTAACAAAGATGTTTTATGCTTTATTTCCCAGACAACTTAAAATTGCTAAGTATTATTATCCAAAATTATGTGACTCAACACTCTCTTATCTGATATTTTGCCAGTGCATAAATAATTATTGGTGGGGAAGCCAGGAAATGTAAATATCAATCTCTCATCTTCAGCCCTGTTGTTGCTTGGTTAGTAGCTGGCATGTTTTTAATTTGCTTTTTAATCTCAACTGTTTTGCATCTTGAGGCTTTATTCTTCTTGTATTGATGCTAGGTTTTGATTACTGTAGCAGAAATGGCCTCATGTAAAATAATATCTGGGAAAAGGCGAATCAGGGCTATTTTGTCGGTTTGTTATTTTTTTACCCACGAGAGCAGCAAGCTAGAAAAAAGATGTTATTGTAACTCAGACCGGCTGCTCCAGATCTAGTAGCTTCAGAGTAACTTCCCTGGATGGAATGAGAGAAGGCTTTTGCAAATCCTCTTCAAGAAGCTTTCTAGGGAAAAAAAACCTCTGGAAGGTAGAAACTGGAAGGCAGCAGCCCAGCTTTCCAAACCTGCGGCGTTTCACTCGATGGATAGCAAGACTTTGCGCCCTCTGCCTTGGTGCACTCGTTCCTCAACAAAACTGATTTGGAGTAGGCTGGAGTTTTGCTTTTGCAAGTACACCTAGAAACATTCTGCAGAAACACAGAGTCCAGTACACTGCTTTATGTTGCTGTTGCCTTAAATGAGACTTTGTTGCTCATACTGTCTGAAGAAGGGAATATTTGAGAGCACAGCCAGGAAAACAAAACAACAGGCTATTTGCAGATGTTTGTAAATTGCAGCAGTTATCAAGACATAAAGCTCTTTGTTCACTGTTCCTTGGTAAATGTACTCAAACTTTCAATTAGTTTTTAAAAACATGGTAGAGGAAAAATATGTTGGAGCATTTTATATTCAACCAACTTCAGTTTAGTACAGGTTAATAAAGGTTTCCCTTAAAATATCTGTCTTTTTTTATCAAAGTTTTTATTATTACAGAAAGAAGTAACTTTTTTCAGAGCTCAGAGTGTTGAAGGTAAGAATCTTGGGAATATCTATATGTCTTGTTAGAAATTATCATTTTGCTTCAGTTTAATTTTACTTGAGTTTAATTGGATACTGGCAGACATTTCTCATGAATGCAGTAAGTCTCCACCACGTGGAACCTGGTCTGCATATCTTAAGAGAAATAATGTAGTCTGGCTCAACTGCAAGTTATGGAACTATATGCAGCAATCATTTAGTGAAATTCTGTGGCCTGTGTAATGCAGGAAGCTAGACTAGATTAGCATGATGGTCTTTTCTGGCTTTAAAATAAATGGAATCTGTGATGTAAAATTGGTTTCATTCAGGTTAATCATCATTAGCTGAATGTTGCCACCCTTATGCATGTTGAGGCTCATTCATTTCAGAGGAATTAGTCACCATTCTGTGCACCAATAAAGAACAAGACCAGTGTTAATGAATGTCGCAATGCAAAAGGGGTTTGAATAATGAGAGAACACACAATTTGGAACAACCTGATGGCTTATAAATAGTACATTAAATAAATGAAGTACCAAGGTGAAAAGGCTTTGTTGCCCTCTTTGGCTAGAATCCATAAAACTCAAAAAACTGTTGTGAGGAGCAGAACAGTGAGGTAAATGCAGGGAAGGCAGAAATGGAAACCCTCTGCCCTTTAGTGCCTGCAGCATCCTTCTTCATGCTCCACAGGGACAGCATGGTGGCAACCAGTGGCAGAATTGGAATCACACTGACATTGCTCACACACCCTCAAATCCCAGCTCTATTCAGACTGTGATTAAATGTCCCAAGACAGAATTCAACACCTGGCTGAAAAGTTTTGCACCTGGCTTCAGTGCTCGACTCTCATACGAAAAGGAGCAGAGGGAACACACCTTGGACTTCTTCCAGCACTGCCTTTCAGGGTACTCCTGTGTGCAAACAGAAACAGGAGGTCAGTAACTGAAGCATCATTGCCACAACAGCCACTGCCAGGTGAGGTGATCCTGTCTGCATGTGGCAGTGGGGCTGTCACTTCACCACTGCTGACTTTGGAATCTTTGTTCGTGAAGTCAAGCCATCACATCATCACTTCACAGTGAGCTGCCTCTGCAGTTGTATCAACACAGTGTTTGGTGAAGCTGTGTTGGGAACCAGACCTGGAAAACAGCAACAGAAAATTATTATTTCTCTTTAGAAAATGCCACATTTGGGATGGAGGCGCTTTTTAGCCTAGACCAACACGCTGAGCTCCGCCAAGTGACTGCCTAGAAAGGATACCACACTGCAGGTGGAGGTGGAATGGGGAGGGGAGACAGGAACCTCGCAAGCTACCACTGCCCCTGAAGGAAGCATCCTTAGTCCCATGGTTCTGCTGTACTTCAGGATAAGCAAGACTTCTGTAGAGTAGAACACTGTCATAAGATCAGGATTTCCCATTTCAAAAGTAACCATCAGCTTAGCTCCAAATTTATTTTAAGTACCTCAGCTTTGCCCTGGTGTTCATGTAGCAGCAGCGGTTAATTTTCCTTTGACAATGTTCTATTCTACTGACATTATCTCTCAAGTATAAGACTATTCTATTAAGGTGGATGAATGGAATTTAATTTCCTCTCACTTCAAATAATGGCATTCTATTCACATTGCTTTCAGCACATCATGGTAGAGTATGGACTTTTGTTAAAAGCTGGCACCCGCTAAAGCTGTTATAGTAAGGGTAGAGGTTTCCATTATAAATCCTCTTTTACAGTGTTTTAAATCAGTTGTAAAAGTTCCCTCCAAGATGAAACTTGGCACCAGAAAAAAAAAAAGGAAAAAAAAAAGATTTTTTTTGAAGTTAAGAATTGTTTGTCTTGGTTGTTTTAAATTTCTTTCAATTGTATAAATAGAAAAAGTTTATCAGTTCAAGACATATTTAAAATCTCTATAAATCAGCATCTCTTCAGCTCAAGGATATAGTTTGACATTAGTTGATAATGTATTATAATTGCTTTTTGTATTATGAAAAATAGCGAGTTCTTAAACTTTGGAGAGTGTGTCTTCTAAATGTCAAGTAACTACTTTTCATAAGGAGTTTTACTGCATATATCCTAAATATGTTTTTATCCCAAAGAGACATTAAAAATAACATATTCATAAATCTGCCTTAATTCATGCTTTCATGGTAAACTTTTAACACTTATGAAACAGCTGTTACAGTCAGTATTTTTTTGTGTTATAACAACTCCCTGTTTAGAACTCATGATGTTTCCCGATTCAGAAAAGCTCTTAACCAGGGCTCATGAAGCAGGACAAGGAGCAATGAAGACAACACAGGAAAGCAGTTGTTCTCCCAGGCAAAGTGACTGGGCTGGACAACCACATGCTCTTGAGAACATGGCAGCTGTGGGCTCCCT
The DNA here is from genome assembly GCA_026283785.1 of Coracopsis vasa. Lineage (NCBI taxonomy): Eukaryota > Metazoa > Chordata > Aves > Psittaciformes > Psittacidae > Coracopsis > Coracopsis vasa. Next base: position 9,146 of record JANHGB010043484.1, on the reverse strand, counting down.
CTTCTCTGACCCTGTTTTCATCTGCATGCCCCCTTCAGGCTTTTACCTCTGAAGCATATGCATTCTTGAACACACCATTGACTGCATCACCCCTAGAGAAATTTCTTTGTGAGGAGGCTGTGTCACAAAACAATAAAGAAAATTCTGGGCATGGCAAATTCTCTTCAATTCTAATGCTACCAAAAGATACACCTTTTTACCACCAAACACAATACAGAGAGCATACACATGTTTTAAACTTTAACAGCAAAACACTTCTGTTCTTTTTATACTCTATAACTTTCTGAAATATTGTATCTATTGGATACTTTTTAAATTGCTGACAAAGTTAGAAATGTGTGTATTCAGTATTTATAGAATATTCATTGGTTAATAGAAATACCCACCTACACTGCTCTTATTTACAAACCTTTTTATTAACCGCACAATTTTCACTGCACCTTAGCAAGAACAACGTTAAAGTCCAAAGAGGCACTCTTCAAATGTTCACGTTATATCACACTAAAGCCCGCATAAGAAGCATTAATAGATGCATGCATCACAGCAATTACACATTATTGTAATGTGCTGCAATCATGAGAAAAACATTAAAACACAGATGTCACCAGCTTCCAACCTGAAGCCTGGTAAATGCCTGACTCCAGGTTTCCAGGTAGTAACTGCCTTGAGTAGGCATCTACTCTCAGGCTAGCAAAATCAAGATTAAAAGTCAGTTCTTCCCATCAGTCCCCTAAATGCGCATTACCTTCTGCAGATAGATACTCAGGGTGGGTGAAGTAGTTTTGTTGTCCCATTGAGGTGACCAGGAAAATCTTCTCCAGGGAAGACACATCTTCCATAAAGGCTGAGTGAATAGTAATGCCCACATAGACTAAGGGAACAAAATTTCAATTTCTTATTGCAGAAAATGTCCGGTAAATTAAAAGTGATTAACTTCAGAGCAGTGCCTATCAATATGAGTGGGCTCTCCAATCAGTCATTAGTCTGTCTTTCAAACACTATGAAGAAGAAATTCTTTCCATTTATGAATTAACAAGTGCAGTGTGAGGAGTGAAAGGACAGCACAGATTTCATTCATTGCCCCTGAATATTTTAGGAAACTAAATGATGAGATATTATTAAAAGCCTTCTGTGTGGTACCCTGCCTTTTGATACAGCAACATCTTGCTAAATCCTTTACACCAGTGTCAAGAGCTCTTCTATCCAGCACTGAACTCCTTACCTACATACTGGGGTAAGGGAATTATCGAGCTCTCAGATAGCTGTAGTAATGCAGATAGTTTTCATGTGAGACATCCACTGCTTCAGGAACCCATTGGAACCCATTAGAAGTACAGTCATACGTAGGTGTGAACAATAGCAATACAGTGTCCACTCAGAACAGTCAGTAGTTGTTACAGATCATTTCATGTTTTTAAGATCTACCAAAAAAGGCACACAGCAAATTGAACTGCAGACATACCCATATGCCTTAATGAGGGGGACTGCAACATGGATAATTGTGCTATTCCAACCCTTAAGTAAATGCATTAAAAATTATTTTGTCTTTAGGCAAAAAGCTTGTCTACATGAGAAAACAGATCAGAAGAGCTATTTGAAAATAGGTGCCACAATAACGTCACACTGCAGGCAAACCCATAGCATGCTTCCAGCTTTGTTGAAATTTTGCCACCTTACAATGATCACAAAGGTCCGCAGGGTAGGTATTTAGGAGACTCACTTTGCTAGATCCCTAGCAGTGTGAGCTGACGCGATCAGGAGCTTTTACTGAGGAGAATGAGCATGGTTATTCCTATTGGCCTGATAAAGAAAATAGAAAAGAATATGAACCACCCATGGTGATATTGCAGCTCGTGTCACAAAAAGGAGCAAAATCAAGGTCTTCAGGTGTCATTCATGAAAGCACTCATGCCAACTGTTGGGGACATGAGGGCATTTAGTCTTTTTTCATGGAGGCAAACGATATAACAAGTAACAGGAGAATGTATAGATACATAAAACAAATAATTTAGCTGGCTTCAAGAATGGTTCAGATCATCTTGATTTCAGAGGACATATGTGGGGGTGTGGAAAGGCAACAATTTCTTGATCTAAAAAATGTGCTAGTGAAAGCAGTGGAGTTAGCGTAAGAACACATGCTTCTGGTAAAATAAGACATTCATGGCACTGGGGGTCAGATGTGCTGACACTTCTGAGATAACTTGATTGTGAAATTGCTGCATTAATATTTTAATGGAAGATGTACAAAGGTAAAAAAAAACCAAAACAACACTTTCTTAGCTTGAGCAGTTTAAGTGATGCTCAGCTGTGACTAGAGAGGAAAGGATGCCAACTTTCCAGCGTGTGTGTGCACATTTCTTTTGCTCATAATTAATAGCCCCTGTGCTTGCTAAGTTTTTGGAAAGCAGCTCGCAGCCTACCTAGGTAATGCCTTCTGACAACGTTTTGAAGATCAGTTATGTCATATGGCTGCCTTTTAGAAAAAAAATTGTAATGCATAGCAGTGCCATATGGCATCTCTGAAGAATCAGCCGGATTGGACAGACATTCATTGGATAAAGTCCCACAGCACTTGGAAAAGAATGTCGTCCTGTTGCCAAAATGTGGCCTTTGTTAATCTCCTAACTATTATTGTGCAGAAACCAATTCATCTGTATTAATTATAAACAAATTTTAATTACTTCAGTAAAAGCTCATTATACAAATATCTAATGCCAAACAAGCTGCCTTAACCCTTTGTGAGACTCTAAAGAAAACTTCAGATGTTTGATTGAGGGTGTTCTGAGCAAAGCTGAGATTCAGCAGCAGCACAGAGGACAATTTTATGACATTTATGTTTTCCCCTCTTCGTATTTCATGATGTACAGCCTCTATCAAAATAGTGTGTCTGTGGGTAAAAAAGGGCATTTACATCTCAAATCTGAGAACACATAACCAAACCTAATATTTTCTATTGTTTAATATTTCAAAGTAAACTATAGTCCATTTAAAATGGCAGTGATTTGCAATGGCATGAATAACATGACAAAGTGTGACTTGTTCGTGGTAAAGGATTCACCACCATCCTGGCTTGCTTGTAGATTTTCTGTTTGGCTTGTAGACCTACCATTGACCAGTCCATCTGAGATGAAAGGGCATGGTGTTTGGTGGTGCAGCTGTTGATTCTGCAATTCACAACCACCAAGAGACTATTGAGCCTGTTCCCTCTCACAGGAATATGTGTTTTACAGTGAAGTTAAGCTAAACACTGGGATTAGTTAAACTCACTTGTCTTTGTGTAAACTTTTCATTTGCTTTTCACGCACACAGATTTTTCCTCTCCAGCTTGGATTCTTACATTTGTTGGAATCCCTGTTTGTGCCGTGATATAGTATCCCTAAATCCAGTGTGGTCTGCCTGAGGGATTGGTCACCGTAAAAAGGGCTTCTCTAATTTCACTTTGGTATGGATGAGTGGCAGTACTCTTGCTTGCAACTTGGCTATCATCAAGAAGTGCTGTAGGAATCTGGAGAGGTTACTCATTCAGCCTGTTCTGCCGCATGACATATTAACACAGTGGGCCCAAGGTAAAGAAAACACAAAGAAGGACCCTGGAGTTTTGCCATGAGTTCCAGCTTTGAGTGAGTTCCAAAACTCAGTGGGAAAAATAAAAGAACTTTCTTAGTCTGAGGTCAAAACCATCCAAGCTATCTTAACTATCTGACTTACTTGAATTATTAGAGCGTACATAGCCTTCTATTATGAAACTCTTACAGTCTTAAATTTCTCCAGACTTGCTGAAAAATTGACCCATTTTAATGAAACTTACAGGAGTTTGGCATACTGAGGGTTATGAATGACATTCCACAATTAGATGTATTTTCTCATTTCACAGGAATCTTCCTATCAGAAAGCATAATCTTAAAAATCCATACTTGTGTAGGAATTTTTTGGATGAGATGTGAACTTGAGTACTATCTGTGGTTTTACTGCACCACATCAACCATTTTATCTTAGCAAACATTCCCAGTAGTATTCAAATCACTCTTTGTACCTCAACAGCTTAAAACCAGTAGAACCACTTCGAGCCTTCCCGCTTTAAATTGTAGCATTTCTACTAAAATTCTGTGTCACTTTAATTTTTCTGCTTCTACTGTATTGGCACAAATATTGTCACAACAGGTAATTCCAGGGTAATTAATGCAAGGTTTTATCTTTATCTCTTCATTTGAGTCTTTCGGTAATTTTACCTCTAATCATCAAGGTTAAGTACACTTTCTTTTATTAAACTGACAGAAGCACACTCAGTGGCCTGTACGTGATGGCCTTATGACCACTGAATGGTCTTATGACCAATAAATGGTCTTACATGCAATAAACACTCTTTAACATTAGGGACCATAAATTCCAATGGCCGGTGCAAACTGTTGAGCAAAGATGTTCTCTGGCAAACCAGTCTATTTTCCTGGAAATCACTGAAATGTTGTCTAGAGAGCTAATTTCTTCTCCTGTAGAAGACAAAGGGAATTCACAGAAGGAGAAATATGAAGCGGACAGTTTTTGCTAAGCCACTATACTTCTAGGAAACCATATCTCATTTTGCATCCAAATGTACTGGCATCTTATTGTAAAAAAACCTGAATCACAAATGCTGAAATCCAAGGACATTTCAAATATAAATTCACTATAGATAAATACTTGGTTTCTGCTGTGTTTATTGAAAAATTTCATGTGAATTAAAAATCAGCATTAAGATTTAAAATGTCAAATCTGGATGCCTAAAATTAGATAACTATGACATACTGGGATACCTCATTCATAGCTGGGCACTCAGAGATACTAACTATAGAGCCGTCACTGGAGTAATATTGACATTACATATAATATTTATACATAAAGCAAGCAATCTGTTTGTGTTTTTAAAAACAGATTTATGCACCTGGCTTTTAACAGCCATGCTGGTATTACTAAACTAAGTAAAACACTTTCATGAGGGGCAGATGAGGAACAAAAGACTGTTTTCCAATTCTCTTCCCAGAGGTTTTGTCTTACTAGATAGCTCATTTTATTTCAGCTTAGTTACAGAAAGAATATGTTTTCATTATATCCAAAATAAAAAGCATGGAACCAGAAATTCTTATTACTGAAAAATCAAATATGCTGTAGAAAATATATGCTGAAAGTCTTAAATTACATTTTATGTTTTGCCTACTTGGTCTTTTTTCCCATTATCTCTTAAAATTAGGCCTTAGTAAATTGAGGGTTACAGTCAAAAACAGCAAGGAAGAATCATGAAGCTGGCAGGACTGACTGTGCAAGTAGCCAGAGCATCTGTTTCAAAACAGTGCCATGAAATGAAACTGCAGGGAAGAAAACACATCAAGGAAAGAGATGCATTATGAAGAAACCAGAGGCAGTCAAAAGGAAAAAGCCAGAGAATCCCAAATTAAAAGTGATACAAAATTTGGTGCCACTAAAATAGGCAACAAGTTATGCACTGACTGCCAAGGTTAGACTGGCCTGCACATTGCTTGGAGACTGTCGAAGTTTAAAGCACCTACTATACTACAAGTAGAGCAGGCATGTTATGAAGCTGCCAATTCAGAGAAATCCCTTCTCGGTAAGATGTGCCTTGTTTTTGAAACTGCCAGACCCTGATCAGATCAATGGCTAGGACTTGTACAGGATGTGGGTTTGCAATTGTTTTTTGATGTTTGTCTTTGTACTATACTGACTGTATAATATGCAAAAAGTAAACAGGAGAAATTAAATACAGACCATTAGTCCATCAAGGCCAACTTGTATCTATCAAATGCAGCAGGGGAAGCTAATGTTGGAAAGTTGAAAGGGACTTATGTTTACATGTCAGGCCTGGACTATCGTTCTGTGCTTGTGTAGGGCTGCTGAGAGCAAAATACCAGGGGAGAAGTCGAAAAAGTAGTAGGACGGTGTGCTGCCAGGTTGTATGTGTATTAAAGAGCCCTGATAAAACTTGGGATAACACCATTGTAGGGAATACTGCTGTTCCCCTTTACTGGCTAAAAGAGATGGGGCTTCTAATGGTAACAAGCTCCAGTATTTGTGTCAGACTACATTCAATGTGTTTTTGTACCATCAGCTAGGGAGAACTCTGTGATGGACCCTTGTACCAGGTAAATAAAAACTTCAAAAGGAAGTTGATAAAAATAGAAGATGCAGTAGTATTTTTCTCTTGGGTAAAAAAAAGTAATTACAAAACCTAGCAATGTGAACCACTGTACTTTTCTTGGCTTTTAATATTAAGCAATTAGCATTACTCTAAAATTTACCACACCACAAATTAATAATAGGTTTATTTTAAAATTCTTTAAAGCTGACTGATTAATACCATGGAAAGAAATCATTTCTGCCTAGTGCCTGAATCTGTTTTATTTTTTGTGATGCTGAAGTTTCTAAGCTTATGAAGAGGTTTGGAGAGGTTTCCCAGTTTTGATCATTTCACTTTAGGAGAGACTCAGTCTGAAGGTAAGTGTGCCTTAACACAGCTACCAGTGATTCCTTTGGGTTTATGGCTCTGTGTTGATGCCCTTTCCTTTCAATGATGAACTCACCTACACAGAGTAGGTTTTGATTTACTCGGAGTTACAGATGACCTGTAGCTTTGCTGAGATCTTCTTTCATTGGGAAGAAAAAGTTGGCAGCTTGACTCTGACAGTTCACCACTTTCATAGTGGGACTTTCATAGTCAAGTGATGGGATTCCTCGTCCGTGGTTCTCCCTTGGGAGCTATCATTTGGCTGCATTTGTTGGGTGGTGATGGGGTGGGAGGCTAGCTGTGCTGCCTGGGGCTGAGAGCACTACACTGGTCCTGGGGTGATCGTGTGTTAGTGACTTTCTGGGTGTTGTGTGTGAGTTGTGGCTCTTGTCCACACTGTGCCTCCGTTTCCTCCTGCTAACTGGTTCTTTTTATTTAAGGTGAAGTACATTGGTGAAAAGCACTGTGTAAGAGCAGAACACTACCATAATCATTAGCAAATCTGAGAAAATATTTGTCGCGTTAAATACTGTGATCATGCACTTTATGACATGATACCTTTATAAACAATTTGTACTTATCAGAAAGACCGTGAAGCATTTCCCCTCAATTTTTTCCTTACCAAGAACCACAGTTGCCACAAAAACAGATCAATTCTTGATTCCTTTTAAAAGAAACTATGCTTGCCAATTCCGCTGAGTGGCTGAAAAAAGCACACAACTTGAAATACTATATTTGGTAGTGTGAGTACCCTTCGAAATGATCTGTGGTATTTTTGCTACAGAAACCAATAGTATAGTGTTGCACAATAAAATACAAATAGTGAAACCAGTTTCCTGAGAAAGACATTCAGTTAGTCTGGCAGAATGACCCGCCCTGTGGAGGAAGCTAGTACATACAGAAATAAAAGAGATGACGGAGCTTTTCCTCTGTCTTCTTGTAATTTTGCACACCATGAATAAAGGAAACGACGGAGGGAACTCCTTACTCCCTCTACTGGAAAGAACAAAGAGACCTACTTCTGGTACCTTTTATTTTGCATATATGTTTAGTAAGTGTTCCTTTCTCCAAAGCCTTTTTTTTTTCTATTTTTATTTTGTAATTAGGTTATATTTCAGCTCGCACAACTGATCCTGTGTTGTTATTAGAACCCTGTTCCTGCAAGACTGCAGGTGCTACTGCACAGTGCGTTCTATGGGTGGGGTAAATCTGATGACTGGTACATTGGCTTTGCTTGGATGCTGAAGTCTGGGTCTCAGCAGGGAAGTGGGATTACTGCTGGATGAGTTGAGGGCACCGTTTTAGCTTTATCAAAATTAGTACAGTGAGACCTTACAGTATCACCAGAGCAGAGTGGATGTGGTGGTGGTCTTTTTGTGCCCCTTATAAAGGTGTAAATCCTATAAAGGACTAGGATTTCCAGGTTAACAGTGGTGGCAATGGCAGTGAGCACCATCCCATCTGACTGCTCAGCAGAGCTGAAAACCCTCACATGCACTGACTGGCTTCACACCGGAGTGTGTTTCGGAAGGATGTTCCTGTGGGAGCTGAGCAGAGCAGCAGGGCCACTCCTGGGTGTTCTTGGCTGATAGAGGAAAGTGAGGGGTTTGGCAGATAGATTTGTGCTGTGATCCCTATGACCTTGACATCAAGAATCTGGTAGAGATTTTAACCAACGTATTGACATATAAACTGGGACAGATTTGATATTTCTGATAAGACTATGTGATAAAAAGTGATGACTTCAATGACTGGCAGGAGAGACAAGGGAAGAAATCATACTTTTTTTCCCCAAAAATCTTGTATTCTCTGTTACTCTGGTTCTCATAGGAAACCTTAATATGTTTGTTTAGTACTTGGTAGTATGGAAAAACACCTTCAAATACAACAAAGCAAGTTTTTTTCCTAATCCACAAGGCCAGAGTATGATTATAGGAAGAGCTGTAAACCACAGGATATTATTTTTTTAGGAAAGACCACCTGACACATTGAACATTGTCCCCATCATCGCCACTGGCCGCTGCAAGTTATACCAGTGAAACAGAGTAGCTCTTTCTCTATTTTTATACCATTTTCTGACACCATATCAGAATTTAATTATTTAATGCAATGTAATGCTGTCTGGATTTCCAGATGTGAATATAATCAAATGGCATGTGTGAAATTAGTGCTACAGAAAACTTAGCACAAGGAGCGGTGAGGTACACTTTAACATGAAGAGTGGTGATGTACACGTTAGCGCACCAATTTATCCAATGTGAAGTGAAGCGGAAAATATTTATAAATCATTTGTCTTTCTAAAGGAAGGTGATGCTAAGCCATTGCCCTTAACATGTTTGATAAGCACATTCTGATGTGATTTAAGTCTTTAGATAGACTCAAAATGAATGCAGAGAGCCTTGTGGCTTTGATACTGACAAGAATGAACACATCAGAGAGCGCCTGACATGTAGGATTGTGAGGAACTGACAAATACGCCTCATAGAAGTCTTACAGTTAAAAGCCAAGGTAAATTTAAAAAAAGTGGGATAACTGGCACAGCAGTGATAACTTCTGAAAAATGAAAGGTTCTATGAGAAGGAGAGGGGAAGGGAAGGGAAGGGAAGGGAAGGGAAGGGAAGGGAAGGGAAGGGAAGGGAAGGGAAGGGAAGTG
>JANHGB010043483.1:0-14830 GCA_026283785.1 Coracopsis vasa | reverse complement strand
AGTAAGGATGACCAGATGGAATGAGGACTTCATGGGACAGAACAAATACACACCTGATTAAGAACAATCCCAAATATATACTCCTGATTTCAAAATAAACTATTACAATAAAAATTAGTATTCACAATAGATTTTTGTAGCAGTTATTATTTTAAACACAAATAAAAAAAATAAATTCACACCAGACTGTTTGCTGGTGGGGTGGGGTGAGGAGCAGAAAAGGCCTTTACACTATGTAAACACCGCTCAGAAGTAACTAAAACATCCTTCTGTTATCAACACTGCTTCCAGTTCAAATCCAGAACAAAGTCCCATATCAACTACTCTGAAGAAAATTAACTTTATTGCAGTCAAACCCAGCACAATATATAAATTCTGCTATCACACTGAGCAGTCCTTATGAAAATATACTTACAAATTTTTTATTAAAGTGTTTAAAGAGAAACACTGGATGGAGGAAGTTTATAAATTAAGGCAAGGTGTGACACGTGGGCAACCTGTGACTGTCAAACTCCAACTCAGATTTTCTGATAGCATATGAACGATGTTTTGCAATATTCATTCATTTTGTTTTGGGGTCATTGCCATTGTGCTGCCTTTGAGCAGGTGTGATGAGGAGTTGATGGGCTGTACATTGTTTTCGTTAGAACTGAAGAACTGGCTTAATACCTCTGCCAGACAAACAAAAAAATACCCTATTATTGTAAAGCTCCAAAGAGCAGTGTTTATAACTTTTCTAGTAGAAACTGAGAAACAACAATAAAGTTTGGATTCAGCTCAAGTGCACCATCAACCACAGGCAGTTTCCTAGTATTTTTATTTATTTATTTATTTATGAACCATTTGTCTAGTACCACTGAAAGATTTATAGAGAAAATTACTGGGGCAAAATGTAGATCCAATTGCACACTGTACAATAGGAGCAAATAATTCCTCTTCTCAATGATTTGCTAAACCAGTATTAACAAGACCAGCAACTTTACCAGGTTTAAGGGAGTTTTGTACTGAGTAATGACTGCCTGGAGAAGCAAAGAAGAGAGGGAGTAAATCCTAGCAGCCTTTTACTATTGAGGAAGCACATGCAAGTGAATCAATAGTGGCTGGTAAGGTAATGCTGTAAAGATGCTTTATTGGTTTGACTAAGTAGGTTGGCAGGGAAGCTGCTGCAAGTATCAGTTCCAACAATCAAACCTGGTCCAAACACAGAAATGAAACCCAAGAGCCTTCACTTTTTTGGAAGCCCTTAGATTAACCTTCTGGTCATAAGACCCTACGTCATCCAACCTGGCCTTGTATCAAGTTTGTGAACTGTCTAGCCAGTTCAAACATTTTCTTTTGTCACAAAAGGTACCTTATCTCAGCCATTTGCAAGGAAGTTTCTCACAGAAGGCTAGTAACTAGCTACATACACACTAGAGTCCATTGCAAAAGACAAGCATATCATAGCACTTAAGAGCTTAGTTTTGATTTGCACCCTCCCTTGACCTGCTGCTCATGCTCTGGGGTTGCAGCCCAGCACATGGGTGGCTTCTGAGCTCAGGCACACATTGAAGCCGGGTCATGGGGAGCTTCTTTGTCACCCAACACCCCTAAGTCCTTCTTATCAGGACTGCTCTCCATCCAGTCTCCCCCAGCCTGTGCTTGTGCTTGGGATTGCTTCAACCCATGTGCAGGACCTTGCACGTGGCCTTGTTGAACATCATGAGGTTCGCATGGTCCCACCTCTCCAGCCTGTCAAGGTCTCTCTGAAGGGGACAAGCTACAGTCCCTCTACACTAGACTTCTCCTAAGCAAAGCTGCCCTCTATCTCAATTACTACTAGAGGCAGGCAGCTTACCCCAGCACATTATTACACTGCCAGCCCCGGCAGAACTCACCGGCCCATGGCTCCCATATGTGCCTGAAGGCTGCTCACTGCACAGAAAACAGGGTTCATGGCTGCTTTCTGGCTTAAACTAGTTTCAGTCTGTACCCACTTTCAGCCTCTTCTATTTCTCTGTCAGACAAGCGCAAGCAGGGATCAGTGTGTGCAAATACATTTTGTCAAGTTGTGTACTAACTAGGCTCCAGGCAAGCTAACATGGCTATTGTTATAAAAGCTTGAAACAGGAGAGACCCTGGCCACAAAAGCCAAAACAAGGGTCCTGCTTAAATCAGCACCATTCCCCATTGGAGGCTATTGAGGTTCAGGACATGATATGCCATACCTACCCTGGCTGCTGCACTTCCACTGCCCAACTGGAAAGAGCCAGAAAGCTGTTTCTGGGGTGTATCTATGTTTTTGCACCTTGAAGGGAGTCTGTCTCTGGTCTGGGGTCATACCCTACAAGTTTGTGTCCAAACTCAGCATCTCACTGTGTGTTACTCCCACCTTGGCAGCAGATGATGTTCCCCTGCACGTGAACCTCTTCATTCCCAACAGAATAAGGTCTTCCCAAGGGCCTTCTGACATCAGAGAAGATGAAACATCTGCAAGGACATAGAAAGTGTTTTGAAATAAACCCCCATAGAAGAAATAACCCGCATGGCTGTTGCAGAATGCAGGTTCACACTGCATTCCCCGGGTACCAGCCTGAGCCAGGCATCTGGGGGAGAACCAAAGGGTTCAGCTTTCAATGCAGCTTTCATGTGCAATGCACCCGGCTGTTGGTGCCCTTCCCTGGCTGCAGAGGGGCTGGATAAGGTGCTACTCTCATGCAGCTTGATACACTGGCCATCAGGGGAATCAGGGAGGCAGTGCCTGCTTGCCCAGGCATGGCTAGGGCACAGGGCTCAGGTCCTGGCTGGGTCCCTTTTGGGTCCCTTTGCTGAGAGCATGCTCTTGGAGCATGAGCACTGGAGCTGGGGTTTCACAACAGGCACTTCCCTGCATAGGCAAAATGGTTTAGTACACTTCCCAGCATTTTAAAGCTGTTTACACCTTATGTATACGCTGAATCTGATGGGAGATGAGTTCCCGTGGCTCTTCTGAGTAGGGACATGAGTGAGATGGGCAGCTGGCCAGCCCACATTTACCACTAATTGCAGTATGTTTATGTGGATGTTTGCTCAGGAAGGCCTTAGCCTGGGCTGGGATCCTTCACTGAGCATCTCCCCAGTTCTTAGACTGTGTGGAGGTAGGTACCTGCAAGGAGCTGGACAAAAGCTTCCTGCCCTCCCCGTTGGTGGCTCCAGGTCGCTAACACATAGGCTTGCTTTCTGCCTCTCCACACACCCACTTCCCTCCTGCAGAAGTCCCCTCATGGTCCTCAGCTCCATCTCAGATTCCCCTTATGCTGAACCACTTGCAGGAAGGAGCATAACTTAAACGTTCACCTACCTGGACAGTACAGAAATCCCCAACCCCCCTCACCTCCTGACATGGTTCATCCCTCCCTTCTTGCTGTACAGGTTTTTGCTGTATAGACCAAGATGGTGCCTGAAGAGACCACCCATGGTGGAGGGAAACCTCCCCCTAACTTTGGAAACTCTTACAAAATCTGCAGATAACCAAAAGCAATCTTAGCTGGAGCCCAGGAGCCTCTGCGGGGTAAACCTCACCCACTTCCCTTGCCATGCCCGCAGGGAAGCAGGAGAGGAGACCACAGAGGGAGTGAGGGAGAGCATCCAAATTCCAGAGGGATGTGCTGACCTGTGCTGGCTTTTTCAGGCTCATGACTCCTACCTTCCAGCGCTGCTTCTTTCTGGGAAAAAGCCGGCATCAGCATCTTCATCCAAGTCATTGTTTCCTATGCTGCAGAAGAACAAGCAGTTACAGGGTAAGCACTGGGAGTCACAGTCACTCCTCTCCATTTGTCACGCTGAACAGATGGGCAGCCTCAAAAGAGAAGCAGCATTAAAAAGAAGCCTTTTGTCCTAGCACGCTCTTCTTCTGCCCCAGCCACGTCCCAGGCCAGTTCAGGGACTTTTGTAGCACACCCAGCATCAGTAGCTGCTGCTGCATGTCTCTGTGATACTAATTCTGACTAAGAGTTGCCACCTCCTTGGTTGTCTAACACGATTGTAGTTGAACCACAGGGAAGCCACAGTGCTGGGCAGCCAGTCGCATGGAAGCCCCACCAAACTAGGCACATGCATGAATGCCTTCACCCTGTGCAATGGCTTCTTGCTTCAGCACAGTGAAACCAACTAATGAAAAATGATTGAAATTAAGACAACCCCCAAAAGCCACGCTGTCCATCCTTGCTGCCCAAACTGGCATTCTTGACAGAGGTTTGTCTAACCTGGTCTGAAAAACATCTATTGATGGAGATATTCCGATCTGAATGTTTTCCAGGGGGTGCTTATTCTGCAGTTGGAAAGTTTCTCTCAGTGTATTTTTAAAGATATTATTGTAATTTTTTCCCTATCCCCACTGGGAGACCAATTTACTGCCTTACTCTGTGGTAGTCTTTTATATACTTACAGGCTTAACTAGTCTCCCTAGTCTTCCTTCCCTTGGATCAACCAAAGCCAGTTCACTCAGTCTGCCCTCATAGGTCATATTTCCAGGTTCTATGGTCCTTCTTGCTGCACATCTCTGCTTCCTCTCCAGCCAGGCTTTATCTTTTGATGTCTGTCCTGAAGCCTAACCTACCATGAGCAGAAGGAAAGGGCTGCATGGTACACACACATGCACTTCTGTCCATATTCTGCATTTCATTTGGTCTTCTCACAGGAGGCTGCACTGACCAAGGCATTCATTTCACTTTTCATTCACATTTCATCTGCACTGGTCACTGCACTGACCAAGGCTTTTCCAGTAAAACCAGTGCTCGGCCAGCCCCCTCCTTAGAGAGGGATGTTGGGCAAAACAAAGCACTATGCCACTCACTCCCCTCGCCCTCCCAGGCGTGTTCCTGCTCCCAGCCCATTCAGGATCCTGGATTCTCATGCAGGCAGGATGAGTCTTGTTTTCCTAATTCCCGTGGGTGCACTCTGCAGGCAAAAGTGAAGAAAAACAAGAGTTAGGCCACGGTGTTTCATCCCTTGGCCAGCTCCAGACAGCCTCCTGGGGCTGAGCAAGTCTACCAGAGCCCGTGATTCATTATGCCTGTGTTGTATTTAGCTCTTCGCAGTGTTGGGACGTTGCTACTCAATAGAAATATGACACATTTAACTGGTAGGGAAATGGCAGACCCCAGGCAGCAACAGCAATGAGAAGGGAGGATGTATAATCTCTGCTGCCATCACACAGTATATACACACACAGCAACAATTAGGCAGGTTCAATTGTCTCAGATTGCAGTTGCAGACGACGTTACAAATGCAAGTCCACACAAAACCCAAGCAGAAAAAGGCGGATCCATTTGTTTTATTGCTGGAAAATTCTGTGTCACTGAATTACCACACATGGGAGAAAACAAAATATCACTCACAGCCAGGATTCTGCCTGCAAATGGGTTAGTACGAATCCCAGCAGCCTATGGGCCACGTTTTCTTCTCCAGTTTCTAGCTGCACAAGTACAGTTTATGATGGTACAGCAGCCTGTGAACTTGCATCTTCCTTCCATTTGTAAGAGGAGGAAGAGGAGCCTGCATCAGAGCTGTGATGTAGCTCATTGGGAATGCATCTCTGCTTAGCTGCTTGCTGCAGGGAACTGTCCAGGTTCACTTTTGTGCATCGCAGGAGTCAAAGCACAGGGGAAAGGTATCAGTTTAAATACACAGAGTGTATTAAAGGCAGCGTTCACCCTTCACTCTGTCCAGACACCAAGTTTTACCAGGGTCTGGCAGGGCGCTGGATTTAGTGCCAGCCTCAGCCCCTAATGAATTATATGAGCAAAGCCCAGTGTGGCAGGTCACAGGAGCTGAGGTTCTCTCATGTGTGGTTTTGATCAGGATAGCTGACCACATCAGCTCTTATCGCCATGCCCTGAGCAGAGCACATCCCCATTTATACTGGTTTGTAGCCTCACTGGGCTGTGGTTATTAGTTTCCAGCAATCCTGTAGGCACAGTAGTGGGATGGAGTGGAGTATGCACAGACACAGGTCACCCAGCCCTGCTCACTTCCCACCTCCTCCCAGATGGCACAGGAGCAGGTTGCTCTAAAGTCAGATCATGATGCACAGCAACATGCAGATGAGAAAAATCATACCACTTCCTTTGGTGCTACGTTCCAGCCAAGCTAAAAATAGTGACTGTCTGACTGCAGGTAGCATTTCCTTTGTTTTCTTCACACAGGAGAGAAGGTTCAAGTCTGAACAACTATTGCCTAGAATGACTCCTGCAATCAGCATCCTAACACAGTCATGTACGCTGCTAATGGCTTTGGCTCCTTGAAAATATAAAATGGGGAAAATGGCATTGGGCGTTGTTTGGGTAGGAAAGGAATTTGTATATTTTAAAGCTTATCAGAAACACATTGTATGAATTACTTTTTTTTCCCCACCCCTTCTTACTTTCTGGATTGTGGTTACAAAAAAAGGTAAGTTAGCCTTTTAGGAACTTATTTTGTGCAGAAAAGTATCATGCAGGTTACACAACTTTACCAGGACAACTTAAGGTCTTTGCTGTTGCTACAGAGCGCTACAGAACCTGCTGTCTCCCAAAACCCAATTTGTAGACTGGTTCAGTTCAAAATGTAACAGAAATAGAATTGACTGCTTCAGTTGGAAAGGACCTACAGTGATCATTTAGTCCAACTGCATGACCCCTCCAGGGCTGACCAAAACTTAAAGCATGTTATTAAGGGCATTGCCCAAATACATCTGAAACACTGACAGGCTTGGAGCATCAACCACCTCTCTAGGAAGCCTCTTCCAGTGTTTGACCACCCTCTTGGTAATGAAATGCTTCCTAATGAAATATCCTAGTAGAAACATCTTTAAATTACCTCTTAAACATCTAAAGCAAGAAACAGAGGATATGAATGATTTTTTTTTCTCCCCACCTCTTCTTATTTTCTTGGATTGCAGCCAGCAGTCTGAGAGGTCAAGGATGGGCAAGAGGAGTTTCCTTGGACAAGAGCAGCATTCCCCAGCCTTACAGGCAAGAGACACCTCCTTGCAGAGCTCTGTTTTGTTTCTCATGGATGCTCACATTTTCAGGCTAGCAGGAAGCGTGCAGTTGCCTGCAAGTCCTACATGGTCAGTATTCATTCCTTTAGGTATTCATCCCTTCCATTTGGAGATATCCTGCCTGGAGAAGAGCTGCTCTTCACTCTGCAGACAAGGGAGTGCAAATATCACACCTGAGACACAACCATCAGCTTTCTCCACTCAGACTTCGGTTGAAGCTCACCCCGAAACTTTGCTTTCATCACATTAATCCAGGCTTTGCCAAACAATACAGTTATGTTTGCAGTCACTCATGCTACTCCCTGTTCCAGCAGGCCACTGTTGGGCAACTGCTGCAGTAAGAACTGCCTGCAGTCTGCCTGTGCCCACCACTGCCTCCTTCCCTGCTCCAGCCCGGAGAGCAGCCCTTAGTAGCTTCTGTGCAAAATCAGCCCAAATCTGCCTGACATGCATTGGAGTAAGCAAAGAGCTTTCACAGGCTCTGGTCTACCTCTGTGTGGGGTTTCTTACTGTTTGGGGTTTCTTTGGAGGGGGAGAAAAGTCTTTCTCCATGAAGGTGAACCACAGCACAACCCTGCAGTAGTAACGCGCCAAACCCTTTGCCTCTCCTCTCTGTACTGTAAACTATCTCGGGTCAAAGACAAACCCACATGAGGGCATTGTGACCATGTCAGAAGTTCTGCAGGGTCATTTTTCTCTTTTCCAGAGGAACATTCCAAGCCAGAAGCTGCTTTTATAGTTTTTAACTGTGTTCTCTTGTCCCCTGTGAAATGTATACAAACCACATGGCTCAAAAACCAAATGAGCTTGGTCTGGGGCTGCCTGAGTCATCCTGTTTGATTGTCAGTCTATAGTAATTACTGTGCGCACTAAACCATTTAATTACAAGGCACTCCAGAGTCAGACCCCCGAAAAAAGGATCAGACACTTCAGCCAGTCCTGTCAGCACCTGCCATTACTGGTAGCATCACATTTCAATGAAAACCAGGAACTCCAGCATGGAAACCACTCAATTTGAAGTGTTTTTCTAGATAGAACTAGTAAGAATATTTTTACTAGGTTTGTTAGGAAAAAAAAAAGAAGCAAGACACCCAGCAAAAAACTTAGCTAACCAAAAAATAAATTCACCAAAGCATTTTGAAGTAGTTCTCATCAGGACATATAACTCCTCACAGACCCAGACAAATGCAAGGAAGTTCTACGACCCTTCTCCTATGGAGAAGATGGTCCAGCCCAGCCTAGAATTAGAATCACAGAATGGTTATGGTTGGAAAGGACCTTAAGATCATCCAGTTCCAACCCTTTGCCATGGGCAGGGACATCTCACACTAGACCAGGCTGCTAAAGGCCCTGTCCAACCTGGTCTTTAATAGTGGATCCAGTGTAGCTACTTCATGCTCTATCATGAAGCTGTATGTATGTGCAGAGTTGAAGAACTGGTAGCTTATATGAGCTGTACTCAACCCAGTAAGCCTAAGAAACCTTTGAAGATACATTAAAATTCAGCACACACTGAACAGAGAAAGGTGGCCTCAGCAGAGACCACCTTTAAAGGTTCATCTGGACCGTAGAATGGTTTTGTACTCACCATGCAATCACAGCGTATGCAGGGAATGCTTCGGGTTGGACCAGCGATTTTGGCTTTGCTACAACAAGGCTGAAATTAAAGGATGTATTAGACAAGCTTTAAGAAAGGAGATCATTGCTTACGTTACTTTTCAGTGAACTCATGGCAAGCCAACTGACTTTAAAACGTCCAAATGTATGCCATTCCTGCCTGCTTCTACAAACTCTATGTTACCCTATGACTTCTTTCTTTGAAATCAGAACAGTGCTTTGAATTTAGGAAAGTGTAAAATTTCTTTGTGAGGTAACCAATCAGCTACATGATGTTTTGCAATGCTGTGCTGGAAAGGCTCTTCCATCATCCCGAGCAGGAAAGCAGCAGGATGCTTTTGCCATGCGTCGCTCACATTAGAAACTCAAGATTACTCCATCCTGATTCTGGAGCGTGCTATTCAGGGGATTTTTAAGATCAACAAATACAATTATTTCATGTTCAGTCTCACTGCTGGTTTCCTGAAGAACTGTAAGAAGAGGTTATTGTAAGGGTGCTGGAAATGCTGATTACAGAATGTCCTGCACCCATGCTACGCATAACACATCAGCTGAGAAAGTACAGTAAGGAAGGCAATATATCCAACAGGACTCACCTATCTGGCATGCTGACTTTTCAATCTATATGTCCAAAATAGCACTAAAAAGAGCTTACACAGTGCCTGCTTCAGCAGTGCCTCTGACAGGTTCTCTGCCTGTATGGTGCCAATTAAGGTGCAAGACAAATAATGGCAGTGAATTTAGACAAGGCAGTAGCATCCCCAAGGCTGCTCTTAGCCCATTTCAACCTCAGGACAGCCCTGTTTCCATCTAAGTATGAGCAGAATCACTGACACAACGTTTCCATCAGTGACATAGGCCAGATCCCTCTCTAATGTGAAGCAGTGACTCTTCAGGCTGAGCAGGCACAGTCGTGAGCACCGTCATGTCCAGTTCAGGAGCTCAGCATCCTCTGATCTCATCCTCTCCTCCCATTTCCCACAGTCATACAGCTGATGCACAGGTACGCACACCTCAGGCCAAGTCCTCTCTTTCTGCTTGTGAGGGCAGGACGGCAGCAGAGGCAGCACACCCTTCCCGAGGGACTTGTGTGGAAACAGCACCAAGACAGGGGAAGAGATAGCACTGATCCTATGTCAGCCATCACTACCCATGCTTGTGACCCCTTTCAGGTCTGCATTCAGAGTTGGAAGCTGCCATTGGAAGGAAGATCTCTTGCTGGAAGATGGCTTGGGAGTTCAAAAGGAGGAGGGAGGAGAACAGTGCTGTGGATCCAAGTGCTGCAGGAGATGTGAGACAATGGAGCACTCCCAGCACTGAGCAGACACATCCAACCCTCCCAGTATGCCTGTATGAGCACAGGACTCCCAGGGAAGAGAGCTCCCCTCAAAAGGTAGTGCCATGACTACCTTTCTAATAAAAAGAGAGAGACAGAAGATCTGCCCTTGCCGCCTGCCCAGCTCAGAGCGCAGGGAACAGCCCTCCCTTGTCCTGCATCCTATTTATCCTGCATCACCTTTATTTGCTTAGAAATCCCCCCAGGGCAGAGAAGAAGAAAAAATACATGCTTCTGAACAGTTAGTTAACAAGAGAAAAGCTCAGACCAGGCCTCACTACACCAGTCTGCAAGGATATCCTTAAGGGTGTCCTTCCACCTGCAAAGCCTGCAGATCCACCATAGGAGTGGTGTACAACACCCATCCCTTGATGCCAGCACACCTCGGTGTGCTGGCCCCAGCCCAGGCTCTGCCCCTCGACACAGCAGTTGATGCAGATGAGACTTTGTTCATGGTAACTGTCCTCTCCACCTCTTCTGCAGCTTTGTCCTTCCATCTGTTGTTGTACAGACATCAACTGCAACCCACAAACACCACAGGTCTACATGGGAGTTATCCCTGGTCCCCCTCAGCCCTCATCTCCTGCATCTTCTCTTTGCCAAAAGACAACTTCAAACTAGGATGTGACCCGAGAGTTGCTCACATAAAGGTATAGAAGGGGAAACTGAAATGAGAAAAGATCTCAGGGAAATGAGGTTCACAAGGGAAGACGATCCCTGCATTACCCACAATAACACAGGAAGCAAAAGAATCACCATTAGATAAGAATAGCAGATAACTGTTCATCTTCTCAATAGCTAACTGAGCTCTAAAAAAAGACTTTGCCTTTTGCCACTTCCTGTTTTCACAGTGGCAGAGTGCACCCCCCCCCGTCCTCCAGCAGGAGAGATTCAGCCCCTGGTTTACTGCAGTGGGTGGTGAAGCCAAATGTCACCAAGGGGAAGATGCCTTCAGCAGGTTGCAGAGGGATGAACACTCTCCCCATGCCTGTCTGAAGGAGGGAGCTGGCCTCAACAGCACCCCCCTTGAAAGAACAGTCAAGTTTTCTCAAGTCTTCTTTGGATGTGTTGGTAAAAGGCCACGTGCAGTTGGCCTTATTCCCTCGTGCATGCGTATTTACTCACAGGAGCCCAGTGAAAGGGCTGGGGTTAGTAGAGATCCATATGTACAGATTTATAGAAGGGGGCTGTTGTTTGCAGCCCCATCTGCAAGAGGGTTTGACTGCAAACACCAGAAGGCTCCAGCTGAAAGGTGCTTTGGGTTTCAAGCAGCTGCTGTTATTTCAGTGGCAGCAACCTGAGAGAAACATTCAAATCTTTCCCTATATTATATTAACAACTCACACTAACCCCATTGCAAAGTCCTTCTTGGTCACCATGACATGGTACCAAAGGTGCCAAAGGGTCTAAACACAGAACATGGAAAGAGGTGGGAAAAGCAGAGGTGGCAAGTGCAGAATGTGGAAGAAAGCAGCTATAAAACCTAATCTGCCTCAGCCTCCCCAAAATACTTGTGGCAGCTGGAAAAGATTCAATCAAAAACTTCAGCATTTCAAGGAGGCAGATGGAGCCTGAAAGGGGAGATGAATAAAAGCCATGGTTTTCATTTAATACATCTAAATCAGAGGCAGTAGGTCTGTTCAAAAGCTAAACAGGCAACAGCAAGCAGGTGGTGATAGTGTGCCACATGCACTTTAAACGTATTGCACTCACAGCTTAAATTAAACTTTGAAAAATGCTGGGTTTCAAAGAAACAGAAGGGACAGGAAACCTGTGAAGAAGCTCTTATACACAGCACAGGGACAGCTCAATTTAACCTACTCTTCTGGAGGACAGGGAAAGCCTTCATTCGGGTTGTAATGGGCTCTGAAATTTAAAAGGGAGGAAGAGAAAGCCAGAATCTGGCTCCTTGGATATAGATAACCACAGCTGGAACGGGTCACACAGCACCAGAATGAGTGGGGCTGCAAGGCGGGATAGGGCAGCAGGGTGATATCACAACAGACCAGCATGGAAACCACAGGAACATGCCAAGAGGACAGAAAGAGCGGCCCTGAGGAAATGCTTCTTGTAAAATCCTCATCAAGCAAAAAGGCAGGGAATGGTCAGGACACACTGATGGTGGGAATAAGGACAGGACAGGGCAGAGCCTACCTGTTGGCAGAGCTGCTGTGGCTGCAGGGAGCAAGGCTGGTTTGCAGAATCATGAGACTAAGTAAAGAGTTTTGCTGTGTATAAAAAATATTATTATACATATATAATAAATATAAATATATATAAGAAATAAATCACATGTACATAGTGCACAGGGAAGAAGAGTCTGGTAGCCCTCGGTACAGGGAGGGATGGGTGAATGGAGGTGTTTCACCAACAGCAAAGGAGATTTCCTTAATGAGATTTGCTCAGAGGACGGTTGCTTCCTTTGAGTGGGTCAGTGCTCTGAGCAATGCACAGCATGGTTATGGCAAGGGGAAGGGAGAGAAGATTGTGAGACCCTAACCAGCCCGCTTGATACACCCCGTCCCTGAGAAATGTCTCTCTGGTGCCTAGACATAACCTGAGGGAATGGTTAAAGACATCAGCTCAAAGAGAAGTGAGACAACAAGTAGTTTTGTTTTCTATGGAAAATAAAAGGATGGCGTCCTTTGCCTACATGCAGAGCTAGCCATCCCTGGAGACATCCAAGGCCAGGCTGGACGTGGTTCTGAGCAACCTTATCCAGTGGAAGATGTCCTTGCTCATTGCAGGGGGTTGGAGTAGAGGAGCTTTGAAGGTCCTTTCCAACTCAAACTACTCTATGATTCTATGATCTTAACTTTCTTAGAAAGCAGAGTAACTGTGCAGTGACTGCAAGTGAATTTCCACCTATTTCAAGGAGTTAGGGACAGGCCTCCACTTTCAAAAACAGATTCACAGGGAACAGAAAGATTTCCCATGAAGTGCAACATCCCCACTCTCCCTGCTGCAACCGCTAACTCTCTGACTTCCCTGCATAAAGAAGAGGGGACATTACAGGGGACACTCCCGGGGAAAGCACATCCTCAGTTGAGGAGCAAGAGAGGCTGCGGGGGAGCCGATGGGACAGACAGCCTGAGTAGAGAGTATCGAGCTGAGCAATACTGAAACCAAAACACACCAAAGGCTTTCTCACTCCGCAGCTGACTCACCGGCTGACTGGGACAGTTGCTGAACCCCTCTGCAAAGGGAGAAAACAGGAGGGTTTCAGTACCCATGCAGCAGCTTCAGGATGCGCTGATGGAGAGGAGCTGCAGCTGAGATGGGTTCCTACCCATGCGCCTTTACCACCTCTTGTCAGCAGCATTTCTTTACCCACTTATTAAAGTCTCATCATACATAAGCCCTGCCATTAGCCAGAAGGGCTAATCTGTGCTGCCCTCCACTAGCAGTGGAAAATGTTATCCTGATGTTGCCAGGTTCATGTTCTGCTCAGAACTGACTGCGAATAACAAACCGAATATGCATAAGGTGAGAGGAAAATCAAGCACTGGCTGGACAGTGAGGAAACTGCAAGAAGAGCAATGAACAAATTCAGAGAAGCTGGGTAAAATAATGGAGACAGTGAAAGAAGAATATCTCTTTTGGGTGATGCAATGTGGTCAGTGCTCCTCTTTGATAAGCATGTATGAAACCTCCCTATAGATGACAGAGCTGCTGTGGGAAGCAGGAGAGAGCCAGGGCCCATGGACTTATGCAGCCAAGGAGATCCACGTGCGAGCAGTGTGCTGAGGGAAGAGAGAGGAGAGCCACTGTGATTAATTGTATTTATTCCACTTCAAAAAGCAGGTGATGTCAGTCTTGGAGAAATGCTTAGCCAGAATAATGCCCCCAGGACTACTCTTTCCATTCCAGAGTGTCAGAAACAGTCTGCATTTTGGAGTCATTACAATGCAGCCAGAGCATGCTGCCCTGAAAGGAAAGGCTGTTATAATACTTTGTAAGTTGGAAATCCTACCAAGGTAGCAAATGCTTTGCCAGGATGGTGACAGGGTCTGAGGGGGAAACATCCTAATAACAGTAATTGAGCCGTAAAGACAGGCAGTGCATGAGCAGCAAGCAGAGGGACACATGCAGAGATGCTACTTTCCTTCCTTACAGAAACAAACATTAGAAAACAACCAAGATACAAAGTCCATTATTTTCAAAGGTATCAGACAAGGCTCCATAGGGAAGACAAATGAAGCCCAGAAACAGAAGTGAGGGAGTAAGAGATGACAAAGCCGCTGAGCACCACACACGCTGGTGTCTGCAGGCTCACCACAAACCCAAAGGGCAAAGCTGAAAGCAGCTATTTGTGGTTCAGCCAGATAAACACGTTTGCACACAGCAGCCAAGAGACCACAAGCAAACAACTGTGGGGCTCAGGGGTGGATTCTGCCCTGCACTGCTGCACGTGACAGCAGAAACCCAGTGGGGTTTCAGCACCATCTACCTGTACTGGTGCTGCTTGGGCAAGCAAAGCCTTAGTTCTTGTCAGCGCAGGTCAGAGCCATGCAGTGCAGGTCCCCTCTGAAGCCACTGATAGGAAGTTTGCTCAAGGGTTTCTTTGCTGTGAGGTCTGGTGGATGGGGAAAGAGCTCACGGTCAGCAGGCACTGGTGCTCTGCCCTGCCTTGGAAAGGGAGGCAATGCCACAAGCACTCATGCCTGCCTCACACCAGCAGTCTTGATCAGGCACAGGAATGGCTTTTGCCATGATAGGAATTGGATTACATGCTTTAGCTACAAGGGCATCTAGTGACACACAAGAGGGACTAGTTTTAACCTGACAGAGGGGAGATACAGATTAGACATTAGGCAGAAATTCTTCCCTGTGAGGGTGCTGAGGCGCTGGCACAGGGTGCCCAGAGAAGCTGTGGC
>JANHGB010043482.1:0-26722 GCA_026283785.1 Coracopsis vasa | reverse complement strand
GAACACTGCCAGGGATGGGGCAGCCACAGCTTCTCCGGGCACCCTGTGCCAGCGCCTCAGCACCCTCACAGGGAAGATCCATGGCTCAGGCTGCATGGGATGGGTTTTACTTGGCATTGCTGCCAAAGGAGAATGCTCATTGATCCAGCAGCAGAGACCAGCAGAGCCCTGGGCATCGGGGGTAATGTGCAGCTGCCCTGCCTCGGGCAGCAGGGATGCTGTAACTCAGGAGCAGCCGGAGCCAGCCTGAGTTATGGCTCTGTCCTGCACCAGCGATAACTCACTGCCTGCTGCTGGGATGTGATTGGGTTTATTCTGCACAGGGGAGATGCGGGGGGGGAAGGATGTCTCCTCTTTGGCTCCAGAGAAGGGGCTGCAGCAGCTTTTCCCAACACCTCCGGGGTTTATGACTCCATCGCGCTGCCTGAGGGAGCTGCTGTTATGTCCTTAAATCATTAAAGAATAATAAGAACCGTGACACCAAAACCAATTCCCATCTATGAATGATGCCGACGGGAGCTGCTCCTGCTCCCACTGGGAGGTACCAGAGTCAGGCTTGGCTCAGCTGATGCCTGGGAAGAAACTGCTGCTGGGAATGGATCCCACCTAAAGCAGCCCTGCCACTGAGCACCAGGGACTGGGGGCACCCTCCAATTATCCCCAATCAGGTCAGAGCAGGGTCCTGCCTGCCCCTGGCACTGGGAGCTGTGGAGACACTGGGATGCTGTTTTGGCCCCATGAGATGCTGTGATGAGAAACCTCATCCCTCCTTAGTCCAGCTCGTTGCTCCAGGTGCAGGACATGAGAGCTGGAGGGCTGGGATGGGAGCAGCCCAATGAGGTGAAACAGGCCCTGGGTTAAAGGTGCTGGAGAGGACAAAGGGTAAGATGCTTTGGTACCTGGGTGTGTGTAAGCAGGCTGGGCTCAAAGGAAGGAGAAACCCCATGAGCTGTGGTGATGCCCTCTAAATCTACTGCTTCTCCATAGCACTGCCTCAGTGCTGCTCCCCAAGGAGTTCATGTTGTGTCTTGAAGGATAAGAAGGGGAATGTGAAGCTCCTCCCAACGCTCCATGTGTAACTGCTGCAGGTAAAACATCGCCTGAGCCTGCAAGGAGCCGCTCCTGCAGGGGAAGTTTTTAACCCCTCACACCATGGGGATAATGTTCCAGGTGACCTCAAGGGCAGAAGAGGCCCAAGAACTGCTGAAGCAGCAGGGACAATGAATGAGTGCTCCCTCGGCTAAAATCCCCTGCAATTAGAACCTGGATCGGGCTGTACTCATCTGCCCGAAGGCAGCATCTCGAGGGTGAGGTGCATTCCTCATCATCTGCAGGAGCTGCCCTAGTGCACAGGAGGAGCCTGTTTACCAGCAAGGTGTTAGACACAGGAGGCTCAGGGCCAGCCTACGATCCCATCTCAATCTCCCCCCTGGCAGGTTAAAGCCATTCCCCTTGTTCTGTCCCAAATAGGCCCTTGTCCAAAGCCGCTCTCCAGGTTTCCTGTAGCCCCTTTATGCATTCACTGGGTAAGGGACCTGCCTGAGGCCACAGGGAGTCTGTGGCAGAGGAAAAACTCAATTAGTCTTAAGAACAAACAAGCACCTTTGAACCCCTTGTAGTTGGAATGAGAAGTGATTAAATGACCTGGGCTTAACAGCGTTGTTCAAGCTTCCACCAAGCCTTGGATGAAAGCCCTGAGCAGTTCATCTGGGTTCAGCTGTTTCTATGGAGTTCTCTTGTTATTCAGGCCCGGAGCGAGGTCTCTGCAGCACCGTCTGCTCCGATCGATGGTGCTCTGGCAGCTGGGGAGGGAGCTGCTGCTGCTGCCCCATCTCCTCCGGGCCCATGCTTGGGGGTGATGGGTGTCCTGGACCAGTGCCCAGGAGCTGCAGGGTGCTGCAGAGGGACCCAGCCAAGAGCAGGAGCATCCTGCAGCCATGTGGCTGGGGCTGGCAAAGCTTTCCCTGCTCCTCCCTGAGCTGAATCCATCCTCTTGTGGCTGAGCCAGGAGGCTGAGCCCTGGGGCAGAGAGGTTGAGAGCCACCATCAAGTACCCAGTGATTACCTGTGCCCCCGGAGCAGCAGTGCTGGATACAGCAGCTTGGGAGGGTTCGAGGCGCCTCCTGCACTGCGGGAGGTGCAGCTCTGCCCTCCTGCTCACACAGGCTGTGCGGGTGATGCTGCTTGCACACAGGGATGCAGCACTGGGATGTCCATCAAGTGGTTTGCAGTGGTTCAGGGTGGCTGGGGACCTGCTCAGCTCCTGGGTCGTGAGTCTGGGGCGGGGAATGTGGTGTGTGCAAGGCACTTGTCCAGAAGCTACCCCAGCCCCTGTCCCCTCTAAGTACCCATGGTCCCGGAGCAGGACGTGGGCATCAGTTTCTCCAGCTGCCCGCGAGCTCCATCGCATGGGAAGTGCCTTTCACTGGGTTCTGATGGGGCTCCTGCAGAAGGAAGGGGCATGGTCCTGTGCTCCCCAGGACTTGGATAAAGCCTCGCATTTCACCCTGTGCAGTTTGAAAAGCCAGGAGGGGATGTTCCAGCTGAGCCCCCTCTCTGACTCAGTTTATGCTGCAAAAGGAGGCTAACATTAGGCATGTGTTCCCAGTCAGTATCTGCATAAACGCTTTGCTGAATGGGGGCCAATACGCCAGAACATCACCCATTTGGTTTGGGCTCATGGGCAGGGATTTTATGTTATTGAAGTCCTGCCAATTAAATCAGGTCACTCCAATCTCTCCTTTCTGCCTCTCTGGCTCTCTCACATGTTTGTGTCTGCTCTCCATCCCTGTGCTCCAGCCCACCGCCACAGGCAACTGCTCTGGGAGTGAGCCAGAGCCCAGCTCTGCTCCTGAGCATGAAATGGGGATTCAATGGCCACTGTGGTTGGGGGCATCCACAGAGCACTGGCACTGCTGGATGGGGCTGGGAAAAGCATTTCTGGGGAGAAAGTGCTGGAAAGCAAAGGGAAGCTGGGCTGCACCCACCCCAAATCCTGCCTTGGTCAGAGCCCTGCAGCTGTTCCTGACTGAGCCACCTCTCCCTGCATCACACTGGGTGCCAAGGTGGATGGGGTCTCCCTCCCTCACCTCTCAAGATGAGTCACAGGCAACCAGGCCCGGAGATCTCTCCCTCTGAGACACAGCAAAGCAGGAGGAAGCTTTTCCCCAGTGTTTTTCAAGGCTAAGAGCCTCTGAGCACCCCTTTCCAGGGAGGGTGAACCAGGGGCAGCATGTCTGCCCAAGGAACCCAGCCACCCCAAGGTACTGCAATACCCATGGGGCATCTGTTCTGTCACCTTGGATGTGCTGGGGATGGGGTAGGTGCAAGAGACCCCCGGGGCCATGCACAGCCAGATCTTTCCAAAGGCAAAGCAAGTCCTTTGGTTGCTGGTGGGCACCCACAAGCCCACCCTGTTGAGCCTCCCACTTCCCTCCAGACCATGCAGCATCGTGGAAGAGCAGCTTGTGGGGAGAGAACCCGAGGATGTGCTGCAGATGCCGAGGGCTGCGAGCTCAGCCCTTGCCGGCGGTTTTCCTGTCCGGAGCTTGGCAGCATCATCCCGAGGGGCCGGGGGTGCGGGCAGAGCCGCAGGGGTTAAGGGCGCAGCCGGCAGGAGCGGATTCAGGTGGGAGGCTCGTTGTGGCGACAGGAGCCGAGCGAGGAGGAGGAGGAGGGCTGGGAAAGGGAGGGGAGAGGAGGAGGAGGAGGAGGAAGAGGAGGGGGCAGCGTTTGCAGGCAGCGGGTGCGCGGCTGCAAAGGAGCCGGGCGAAGGGAGGGGGAGGTCTCTCCTCGCTGCCTCCGGAGCTGAGGGCAGCCGCAGGGGCGGCCCCCAGTCCCTTGCTCCCCACCACAAAGGGACGAGGACGGGACCCCTCCGCACACCCCGCCTCGGGCAGGTCCAGCGCACCCCGGCCCTTTGTCTGCCCGGGGGGGGCTCTGTGCGACCCAGATGTGCGGGCAGCTGAGGCCGATGCCAGCGGCGCCGGGGGACGGGAGGAGAGCCCAAGGGTAAGTGGGGTTCCAGCCCCAGTGAGCGCTGTCTGAGGGGCGGTGGTGACTTTGGGGGGGGCTCTGCGACACGGAGCCGCTGCTGGGCAGTTTGTGGGGTCGGGGTTTTGTTTGGGTTCATTTTCCTCTTCTCCTCCCAGAGGAAGGGGGTGAGAAATGGGGCGTGTGAGGTGTAAGAGATGGAAAAGCGGGTACAAAGGGGAAATGCGCCCCGCATCCGTGTGCGCTCCGGGAGGGAGGCAGCCGGAGAGAGCAGGTTTCCCCGGCGTGGACGAATGCCCGGTCCTGGAAACTCTTCTGGGATCGAGTCGATCCCTACCGAGGCACCGATGGGAACGTGGGGTGACCGTGACGATGCCGGAGAGGGGGGATTGAGACGGTAGCGCCTGGGAGCAGGGTCGGGTGCTTTAACCCCTCCTGGGAAGTGTGGAAGGAGCGAAGTTGAGTGTAGAGAAGAGGCTGCATTAAATAAACCAGCCTGGTCCTTTGGTCTTCCCCCTCCTCCGAAGGGTGATGGCAAAGCAAACCCCGGGAGCAGCCGTGTCGTTGTAATGTGCTGGTTCTGACCCCCAACACTTCCGGACGCCCTTCTCTATGCGTGCACCCACCTGCACCCCTGGAATCCCTCATCCCTCCACTGTGTTGCGTGGCTGTGCCCTTGTGAGCGATGGGGATCAGGGCAGGGCCCCTGTGCACCCTTGTGCTGACCCAGTCTGGGAAGGGTGCTCAGGGTTGGGGGACCCTGTGGCTCTATGTGTGTCTGTCCTCACCTCTCCCCAATGTCTGGGCAGGCACCGGCTCTCCTCACATCCTCTTGCTTCATTCCAGAGCCTGGAAAAAGGGATCTGAGGGCTCTCAGCAATGCCCTTTGCCACCCAGGCTTGTCCCAGCCTGGCAGGGAGACCCCAGAGGGAAAAGGAAAAAGGGAAAAGGACCCTTGGAGCAGTGTTTACCAGGAGGCTTTTGCTGGGAGTAGCAGGCAGATGCTGCAGTCAGCTTTGGGCATGAGGATCTTGTTCCTTAAGCCATGATCTAGCAAGGCTGGGAGGTCAGAACCATGCACAGACACTGCCTGTCTCGCCCACCTTGTGTTGCTGTGCCGGTGCTGAGCCAGGACCCAGCCCTGCCATTGCTTTGGGGATGAGCATCCCTGCTCCTGCAGCACGGATGCGGGCAGAGCTCGTAGCAAGGCTGAGAAGCAAACATCTTGCTTCTGTCTCTCAAAGCCTGAGTGCGGTGCAGCCCTCGGGTGATGGGATGGCTTGCATGGGTGGCTCCATGCAAGTTTCCCAGCATGCTGACTGCTCCCTGCCATGGGGCTTTACCTCTTGTGGGTGCCCATCAGTCCCTAGTTCATGTCTGGGATGTGGGGCGCTGTCACCCAGCTCCCACCCTGACTCCCTGTGCCCCTGGTCCTGCTGGCCCAGCCTCTCTGCTGGGTGCATGCTCTCCTTTCCCCCTCTATAGGCATTAGGGGCTGGTTTTGCAGGTTGTGGCTGTGTGGGGCAGGGCCGAGCCCACATCTGGGGGTGAATCCCTGCTCCTCAGCCATTTTAAACCCCTTCCTTTGGGTGGGACCTTTCTCATCTTCTGCAGTGTGAAACCGGGAGCTCAGCATCGGCTGCCAGGGCTGAGCTGTGCCAACACCCATCGCAGAGCCTGCCAGCTCCCTCTGGTGCAGTGGAAGGGGGTGGTGGGTTAGGCAGGACCTGGAGCTAAACCCATCCCACAGCACGAGGGGTGCTGGAACACCAGGAATCCTCTTTCCCCACAGCGCTGCACATTCAGCTCTGTAATTGCCTCCGCAGGGAGCTGGGGCAGCCCCTCTGCTCAGGGCTTCAAAGGCGGTGCTGGGGAAGCTCCGGTTCCCAATGGAGCTCCTGCAGCTCGCACCAGATGTGGCTGCTCCTGCTTTGAAGAGCAGAGGAGGGATCGGCCCTGCTCCTCGCTGGAGCTCATTGCTGCCATTCAGGGATGTGATCCTGAATTTCGTGGCTAAAACACAGGGATGGAGGAAGGTCCAGAGCTCGTTCCAGGGGGGGCACCTGAAAGGTGGGGACTCCACCACCCCACCAGCACCAAACACAGGGAACATGAACACAGGGCTCTCTTGCTTGCTTCATTCCCAGCAGGTAATGTATCACCTAAACCACCTTCAGGGCTGGTACTGGTCACTCAATGCCTCCTCCCCTCTGTTTTAAAAGCTGCCCATGGGGTAACATTCCTGTTGGCACATGGCTTATTTCCTAAAGAGCAGAAACGCCAGCCCCGGGCCCCTGTGATCCCCTCTGTGCACACAGCAACTCACCACCACCCTCGCTTCTTGTTCTCATGTCCTTTAGGCCAGGAAACACCTTAAGGGGCTGTTTCACTGCCCCCCACCCAACTCAAAGTGCAAGGACCCCAGCACTGATCCCTGGCTGCTCTCCCTCTGGTCTGCATGGGGTGGAAGGCACCCCATGGCTCTGGTTTTCCTCCTGGAAATGGAATTGTTGTTTCCCTCCCCTGCGCTCTGCATCAAAAGCTGCGGCTCTGCCCATCCCTGGCTGGGGAAAGCCACCAGACAGGGAATCAGAGCTGCTGCCGAGCTCAGTGCCGTCTGCTGCTTGCTGGGAGAAGAGCATCAGGAGAAACATCGCAATGAGATGAGCTGAAAACTTCTCCTTGAGATGGGAGCCGGGCTCTGTTCATACGGCCCCATGCTGGGCCCTGCCTTTGAGCTCAGGCTTTGGTTGCTGATGCTCTTGAGTTATGAACCCAGGACATCCCCCCTTTGCCCTTCTGCCCATGGCCCCCTCCATCCATCCCCACACGTGTCCCTTCCAGCATCCCTCTGTGCTGGACCGACTGAAATGCCCAACAGTTCCAGGACATCAGCCAGCTCATAGGTGGTGAGGGATATGTGCAGGTTTAGTGGCTGCTGACGGCAGAGAGTATTTTGTGATAAATATATTTATAGTGGGTTTTGTAAGAGGCTGTTCCAGTGAGTGGGTTTTAGGAAGGCGACAAATGGCTGAGAAAACAGCTCTGCTTGCACCTCGGAGCAGGAGGGAGAGCCCCAGCACCCGCTGCCTTCCCCCTGTCATTATCCATTATGGTGGTGAGTACCTGGGGCTCTTGCATGTGGGAAATGACGTCCCACAAACGGCACCATCGCCATCAGGGAGGGATGGGAGCACCAATAACCCCCCTGTCCCCTCGAAACGTGGAGCCCTTGCGGTGGGTGCTCCCCAGGAACTGTTTGCAAACACGCTGCCGAGCAGGAATTGTGTCGGCTCCGCTTGGCGCCTAACGCTGAATAACAAATAAAAACCGGGAAAACTGGGATCCGTTCCCAGACAATTCACAAAGGGCTTTAATTGGGACTTAAGTGGTGCCTAAGTCTGGTGCTGGCTCTGCACGGGGGGCGCTTTTCACCCAGACAGGGAGAAGGGACAAACTTGGTCAATGAATTCCTGGTGATAAATTATTCACTGGCTCTACTTGGAATTAATGCCAGCTCCCCCCTCCAGCAGCAAAGAGCGGGTCCAATGGCTCCTGACCCCATCCCGGCTCCCATCGCCTTTCAGAGCCTATCCCAGGTGCTATTAGAAAACCCTATTTTGTGGCATTTATAACCAGCCATAAAACAAATCACTCCAGGATTAAACTCCTGTGTGAGGTCGAGCTTTGTCCTTCCTGCTGGCCAAAGCTGAGCCTGGGTTTGGGTTCTGGTTTTGCCACTGGGTCCTGTGATGCTTCCTGCTTGCTTGGACTGTAAAAGCCTTCATCAGCGAGGAATCTGGAACCACCTACAAGGGGGTCCCATTTGAACCAGCTTTTCCCAAAGGCAGAGATGAGCCAACTCCAGCTCCCTCCTTTGGGGACAGAAAGGAAGAAAGCATCTTTGCCCCAGAGCCCAGGGAAGCTCATCCCTCTGCTCTGTCCTGTGTTCCAGCAGGACCTTGTGGCTACAGATCAACAGCCTGGGAGTGCAGAGGGGAAAATGTAAAGGAGAAAAACCACTTGAAAAGGAAAAATTGGGGGTTTTCCCTGTGTGTGCAACGTAAAAATGAACCCATTTGGGGTGTGCTGGGCCCAGCATTTCCATTGGGTGTTGGTCGGTTGTTATGGTAAAATTATCACATTTAACCAAACGGTTTGGTTGTTCAAACCACTGTTTGGCAGCACATAATCCAATCCTCTCCCCTGACTGGAAAAGCCCGTTTGGACTTTGGACTCGTTGTCCCAAAGAGGATCTGCAGCGTTTGATCCGGCTTCGCAAATCCCCGCGGTCGATCAGAAGCTGCATTTCCCAGTGGGGGTTTTTATTCCCATGGAAAATCCTGCTGAGTCCTATTTCTGAGTCACTTTCCCAACCTCCCACGTGCTGCCACAGTGCCGGGGCCGGGCACGTTGTCCCGGCGCTGTGCTGGCGCAGGGCTCTCTGCAGCTCCAGCTCGCCCGCACCAAGCTGCAGCCCATGGCTCCTCTGCTTCCCACCCTGCGGCAGGGCTCATCCCTGCAGCCAGCCCTTGGAAGCACCAAGGAGCAGGTCCAGGGTGGGCTCCATGGTGATGCTGCTGGGTTGGAGCACTGTGTCCGAGTCCTGCTCCGCACTGGAAGCGCCGCCGTTCTTCCCTTCCCGAGAAGCTGTTGCTGGATAAGGCAGAAGGGTTGCAGTGATGCTCCAGCTTCATGGCTCTTGAAGGCTGTTGACTCCCTCTGCGCTGGTTAAACCCTTTTGGGAAGCTGCAGACCCCCTTGTCCCCCCTTCCCTGGCCGCTGTTGTCCTCCCTGGCTCAGCAGCCCCATGTTGTGCTTTGCTTTAGTTCCTGTTTCTAAGGGTGAGGAGCAGGGATGGGGCAGGGAAAGCAGCTTGAGGCCAAAGGCAGTGGTGGGTGTGCAGGGAAGGGGCGATGGGCTCTGGCCTCATGGAGCAGCCTCTCCCGGCGCATGGCGTGGGCTGATGCAGGTGCTTGATGCCATCTGATTTTTCCTGGTGTCCTTGGTACGGATGCTCTCCTTGGGCAGCGCCTGGGAATAACTGCAGAGCTGAGTGGTTTCTAAAGCAGGGAGGGGATGAGTTTGCAGCCAGGGTTGATGGGGCCGAGTCCTCCCTGTGCTGAGTTTCACTGAGGAGCAGCTCAGTGTCCCACCAGCATGGCTGAAAACAGGACATGGAAGGGGCATCTCAGACCCCACTGATAGTGGGTTTCACCCAACCCCTCTTGCTCCTCACAGGGCTGCTGTTCTCTTTCACTGTCTCCTGCCCCCTAAAAGCCATTCCTTCCCAGACTCCAGGGCCCTCCCTGGGCTTCTGTCAGCCTTCCAGGGAAAAACCAAGCCGTGATTTAGCAAAGGGAAGCACCAGAGATGCTGTTCCTGAAGCTGGATGCACCACAGGGCACACCCCACTCGCTGCTGAAGGCCCCACACATCCCACTGTGCTGGGGCACAGGCAGCCCCTCATCCCCCTCTTGCCCTCGGGGCCGCAGGCAGCCAGGAATTGCCTCTCCCAAGCCCATGCTGCTGCAGGATTGCCCCAAGGTGCTGCCCGCTGCTCTCCGCAGCAGCCCGGGATGACTAAGAGGCAATGAGCCACTCATCCCTATCGGAAGAGAGCTAATTCTGGGAATGAGCGGGAAGAAAGCTCCCGGGGGGAGATGCTGTGTGTGAATTCAAGACAAGTGGGTGACATTTCCGCCAGTCACGTGCAGCTGCGGGATGGGGGACATGCGTGGGACCGTCGAGGGCTGTGATTCCTGGGTGATGGAGAGCAGCATCTTCTGCTCTGCCCGTGCTCGGAGCTTGCTTCATCCTGTGACAGCCAGCAAGGACAGGGACCACATTTTCCTGTTGCACGGCAGCCCTGGGAACTGGGGCTTTGGAATCAGCATGAGAAAGGGGAGCAAAGAGATTTGAGGGTCGCTTCTTGGCTCAAAGCCTCTGGCTCCAGCGCAGCAATGCCAGGGACTGGGTCGCCCCAGCTCATCACAGTCTTGGTCCTGCAGGATAATTCCCTCTCCACCGTAATTCCCTTCCCCCTTCCTCTGCCCCCAGGCTCCCAGCAGCCCCTGAGATGATTTTAATTAAAATAAATCCAAGCGAGGTTTGCCAGGAATAAGCCCAATTCCTCACCCGTGGAGGGTTATTCCATCCCTTGGAGCAACCTGCTCCGGTGGAAAGTGTCTCTTCCTGTGGCAGGGGGTTGGAACTGGATGAGATTTAAGTTCACTTCCCATCCAAACCATTCCATGTTTCATTCTGGGGAGGGACCTTTAGCAGCCACCAAGGGCCCTGAGGTTCCCCTATGGGCAGTGGGACCCTGGTGCAGGAAACTTGGAGACTTGAGGGCTGGGTGTTGGGTCCTTTCCATGGCTGGGTGCAATGAGGGATGTGCAGCCCCTTTGGCTCATGGTGCTGGAAGGACCATCATGGTTTGGGAGGAATAAACCAGCCCCATCCCATTGTAAACCACCTTTGTGGTCTCTGATGGTGCCAAAGCCCCGCTGCTCCCCAGAGAGGGGCTCAGCACCCCCAGGTGCTATAGGGGCAGTGCCATGGAGCCATCCCAGCTTCCCAAGCCCTTCCCAGCCGGGGGTTCTCTGGGCACACCCAGGGCTTTGCCTCCATCCCCACTGAGCCGCTCCATGCCTGAGGAGGGGGTGCAGCATCCCCAAAGCCGCGCTGGCAGTTGCCATGGCAACCGTACATTTTTCTTATGATTCCTAATGACTTATTGCCATTTGCACCAATCCCCAGCTGCTTTTGTGCCTGCTGGAGGTGACTCCTCTCCCCTCAGCCCCTAAGGGCAAGCACATCCTAAGTGGGGCCAGAGCCTGGGCTGGGCTGGGGGGTGCCTCTGTGGGGCCTCCGGCTTCAGGACCAGCATCCCTGGTGCTTCCCAGGGAAGATGTCCCCGGTGAACATCTGAGCTCTTCCTGGGTGAACCCCAGCACAGGGGGAAAATCAATGCACCCTTCTTTAAACCCATGTTTAATACCAAGGTAACAGCTCGCCCCGGTGTAGCCGGGTGGACTGGGTACTTCTGAGCAGCGTCACTGAGCAGTTTGCAGAGCTGGAGCCATGTCCTGGGCTGGGTTTACGCTCTGGCTCAAAGCAGGGCTTGGACCTGGGCATGGCCAGGATCGGCTTTGTGAGTGTTTGGAGGCTTTTCCAGCCATTCAGAGCCTTTTTGCCTTCACCTGAGGGCCAGGTCCTGGTTGCTGGACCTGGGCTTTGGCCCTGGGCTTTCCTCTGTGTGTTGCACAGGAGAAAAAGCATGGAGGGTGAACAGAGACCCGGGGGACAGAGCCACTGGCATGGCCAGGACCAGCTTCGTCTCCACCCCTTTAATGTCACCCACGTCCTTCTGGCTGTCGTGTCCTAATGAGCTGCTGAAACATTGGGTTTGCAATCACTGCTGAATTGTTTAACCCTGAGCAGGAATCTGCGCGCGCTGGGGCTCATGTAAAAGCACGGGAAGTCTTGGGAGCTCTCGGGGTCAGGGAGAAGCTGCTGCAGCGCGGGGGCTGGGGCCCGTCCCCCTTGTCTGATGGGTTGTCACCAGCCTGGATCTGCTCTTGTCCTTGCTTTGCTATTGTTGGAGCTTCCCTCTTCACCCTGTCCTGCAGGCACTGAGCTTGGCTGCTGGATGCAGCACAGGGAAGGGAGAACTGAGCTGTCCCTGGGCATCTGCCAGCCCAGAGGGGTTTGGTGGAACCTTAAGGCAGCTCTGGTGTCATCCTGGGAACAGAGCACAGCTCCTCGGGATGTGGTCTGTGGTGGGAAGCAGGATGGGATCCAGGCCTCTGTAGGGCAGGCTCAGCCCCTCCGGAGCATCCCACATCCACAGACACCATTGGGATGCTCTGTTGTGTCACTCCATGGGGTCCTCAAGCCCTCAGGAGGTGCTTTATAACTCCAGCCCGTTATCACAGCCACCTGGCCTAAGGAGGCCCAAGTGTGTCAGCAGGATAACAGGGTGAGACTCCCTGCAATTAGGAATTACCCTGATTTCACAGCGCTCAGAAGCTGCCGCACCCATCCTGACCTTTCTTCTGCTGGAGACCAAAGGGAGCAGGGCTGGGCTCTCCCCTGTTGCTTGTGTGATGTGGCCATGTTCTGTGCCCATCCACTGCTGTTGCCGTCAGCTGCCTGTCACTTTGGTGGCACCAAACCCTGCCCGTGCCCCTGCCCAGCCCAGCCACCAGTGACTGTCCCTGCAGGATGTCCCAGGCTCCCTTTGCCCCTGGAAGAGCAGTTTAAGCCATGAATGGACACGAAAGATGGAGCTGAGCCCCCCAGTGCCGGTCCCTGGTTCCCCAGCACTGTCTGTGCAGCGTTTCCTGCCTGCAGCAGGATTGCTGAGCCAGAGAAATACTATTTCCAACAACAGGCACCTCTAGAGAGGTAACAGGAGAGATCCCACCATGGATTAGAGTTTAATTACACCCAGGAATTCATTCCCTTTCTAAAGCTTTGTTTAATAACCTGTTCCTCCCCACGCCCCCTCCCCTGCTGAAGGAAGCGTAAAGAGCTGTGATTTATCCCTCTGAAGGGACTAACATCAAAACACTGGGATGGCAAAATGTTTCTTCCTAGCATATCCCAGGGGGACATTCTGGAGCAGCTCCTGCCATCCCCGTGCTCCGGACCCAGCACCCTGGGCTGCCATGAGCCACCTTCACCAGCGCTCCCATTGTCGCACTGGGAGTCAGTGCCTTATTCCAGGGATTTTGCCCAGCAGAAGGACATGGATGTGCCCTCCCTGGTCTCTTTCCCCTCTGCCTGTAGCCCTGGTTGGCTTTATAGCTGGTCTGTGCAGCACCACGTGAGTACCAGAGCTCAAAATACTTTGACATTGCCCAGAGCATCCCCACTCAGAGGATGCTGCCCTTGGCCTTGGTGTGGGTAAATGAAGGGGGGAGGTACTGGGGGCTGCTCTGCAAAAGAGCCAGCCTTAATGGCCACGCTCAGGCTGTGCCGAGGGGTATCCATCCTCCCTGTTTGCAAGTGGGTCTGCCAGGGAATGTCACCGGGGATGATGCAGCACAGGCAGCATCTCGCCATTGGTCTGCCTGATTTAGGGCCTGAGATGCCCACAGGCTGGGATGGAGCCCAAGCCTTTGTGCTGGACAGGATGGGGACCCCAGAGTGTCCAAGCAGCCAGGAGCAACACAGAGATGGACACGTTCCTCTGGCCTTTAACATCTTGAGAGAGGAAGGCCCCAAAAGCCTGCTGCAGCTCTAGGCATGCTCCTTGTTTGTCTGATTGGAGAGATGAAGAAATGAATGGAAGAGATCTGAGCATCCCTCTTCACCCGCAGCTCCTCTGCAGGACTGGCTTTTCGAGAGGACTCAGTGTCCAGAACTGTCTGCATCCTGTAGATGAGCACATGGGAGATGATTCCTTTGCAACCCCTGTCCCAAACGGTTAACAAGGAGCTGTTTCCCTGCGGCGGCAGCGCTCCCTCCCACCACAACAATCTGCAGGGTCTTTCCCTGTGTCTGCAACGTACAACAGAGGGAAATGGTTTGTCATGGCAATATAGATCATCATTTCCTGGCGTGCACCTGTGTCTCCGGCACACACAGCGCTGCAAGGCACAAACACACAATTGCTGGGATTGTGAGCTGCTATTGCTGTCATGTCGCAGCTCAACAGGCGTGTACAGCCACAGGAGCTACCACATCCCAACCCCTGGCAGCCGCCTCGCTCTGTGCTCTCTGCCAACGGGAGCTGCTTGTGGCTCAAATCAGCCTGGGGATAAGGACCCCTGGCTCCTGGGGACCCATCTGCAGGGACAGGAGCTGCAGCCGGTGGGAGATGCTGTAGAGCTGCGTCGCCGGTTGTGTGGGATGCAGAGGGGCCAGGCGGGGAGCAGGGGCAGCAGCAGGGCTGTGATGGTGGTACCGTGGTGGGGAAGCAGGCTGAGATGTCCCCTGCTCCCACAGAGGCGCTCACGAACCTCACAGCTAATCAGGAACACGGGGAGACGCGGAAGGGAAAGGTCCCTCTGCTGGGCAGTGATGGAGAGGGGATCGCTGAGGGCACATCCCAGCAGATGAGTTCCCGCAGGAGAGCCACGCTCCAGCCTGCACCCCAGGACACGGGGCTGGTGCGAGCCTGGGCTCTGCAGCCCCCCGCAGAGCTGGTGCCCACACAGTGAGCATCGTGGCACACAGGAGCCTGCCAGGAACCCAGCGGGTGGGAAGCTGGAGCGAAGGCAGGAGCGGGAGGTCTCAGTTTCCGCTGAAACCTGGCACCTTCCCCCTCTCTGGCAGCCCCATTAGCAGCTATAAATACACCCGAGTGCTCGCAGCACCCTTTCCCGAGCACCCTGGGGATGAGAACCAAGAAGGATGCTCTGAAGGGGGGGTTGATTGATGGGAGCTGGGCTTGATGCAGCGCACTCGGTGCCGGATGGATGCCGGAGCCGCGGCGGCTGCAGCACTCACCCACCCCGGTGTGAAGGCAGCTCCCCCCGGCTGGGGGGTGCAGGCAAGGCCCCTGTGCCACCGTGCAGGGTGAGGACCATGGGTGCTGTGGAGGCAGCAGGTCCAGCACTGCTGTGCCATAGAGCCAGGAGTAACACAGGGTGAGCCCAACGAGGGGCTCTGGCAGCCCCTGGGATGGTGATGCCCAGCAGTGCAGCTGGCATTCCTGACTGGAACTCCCCTTCCTCAGCAGGGTCTGAAGCCAACCCACCTGGGACTTGCCACAATGAATTCCCCCGCTGTGTGCGATCAGGTTCTGAGGAGAACAATTAACTGGTCACAAATTGTAATTGTCATCTCGCTTCTGATTTTAATTTGCCCTAATGAAGGCTAAGTGATTCCGTCTCGCTCTTCCTGCCCTGGCCCCACAGCCCTCGGGTATCCCCGCCTGCAGCAGGGCCCTCCCTGGGCTAGAGAGTGTTCGGGGAGGCCAAGGAAAGCCATTAATCCCTATTGAGGGCTGCTTGGTTTCAGATCTCATGGCCAATAAAAGTTGTATTTAAGGGAATTGGCTGCCTGTGTCCATGCATTCTGGTTTGTCACAGCCCGTTAGCCTCTCGCACTTGCCCTTTGAAGCAGGGGCTCTCATTTAATCTTCATCTAAAACAACGTGGTTTTGTTCCCCCTTCCTGGCTTTAACTCGCCGCTGCTTGCAGGTGTCTGCCTGCCCCCTGCTCCCCCCACCCCATCCCCACCTCCCCGGCACATCATCACCCGCAGCACCTCTCACATCTTGCTGTGGTCTCTATGAATTCATGGCCTCCCTGAATTGCCTTTCACTTTAATACCCCACTGAGATTGAAGCAGGTGGTTGCTGGGTCTCCAACACCAAGCCAGTCTCTGGTCGGAAGCTGCCTGAGGCCAGAGGAGCAAAACTGTCCAAGTTTGGTGAACTTCTCGTAACCACCTCGTGACTCCCGAGCCTCGCAGCCTCCCTTCCCTCTTCCTCAACAGGAGGTGGATGCAGGAGCTGCCACTGGGATACAGCAGCCCCAGGCACTGGATCTGTTCACACATCACAGCCTCCATCACCGAGAAGCCTGGGCCCAGCCCCCTCCTGCTCTGCAGCTTCTGTGCATCACTGAGCGCAGGGCAAAGCGACAGGCAGGGAGCAGGCACTGAGCCATGGTCTGCACAGCTTCCCCCCTCCCGGCACCAAGGGCAGGGTAATTCTAACACAAGCACTAAGGAGAGGGCTGCTCCACCCTGATGGAGAGCCTGAGCCCCCTCTGGGGTGAAGCACTGCAGCTCTGTAATAGCAGCAATTAAAACTGCAGAGGGGATGAGGCACTGGCAGGCAGTGATCACCCGGCCTGGAGCAGGAGCTCTGATAGCTTTGTTTTAAAGGGGAATGGACTTTCTGTGACCCTTGGATGGATGGAAACCTGGTTTCAGAACTTCTCCAGACCCCATGAGGTTGAGTGGCCTCAAGCCCCACGCTGGGACATGGCTGCTCTGCTGCCTCACCCATCAAAAGTAGCAGGCAGGGAGCTGAGAGCAGGAGCAGGGCCCATCCCTCCTGTGGTGCTGTCCCCAGAGCTGGATGCAGGAGGGGGGGGTCTCCCCTCCCTCATGCTCTGGGAATGCAGCCCCGCATCCCCGCTAAGCTGCCCCAAGCAGCGGTGCCCACCCAGGGCAGGCAGCTCGGGGTCACCAGCGCTGGTCCTGGCATCACTGGATGGGAACTGGCAGCTCCTGGAGCTGTCACTCAGCGCTGGGCTGGCAGCAATCACGTAATGATGGGGCCTGGTCAGGGCCAGGAGGAGCCCGTTAGAGCCTATTTAATTGGTCAGAGCCTATTTAATTGGTCAGGTCTTGTGTGGTGCTGAGTGATGGTGCTTGGCTGGGGAGGCTGGGGAGGGGGGCTCTGCTCATTAAGCCCCAGGTTAATCATTGCAGGTGTTTTGCAGGCAGAGGGAGGCTTTGGCAGCTCTGGGTGAGCTCTGACTTCCCTCTGCTGTTCTTAGAGCTCTTCCCTGCAGTGGGTTCATTCTGGGGAGCCTTGGGGCTGTCAATCTGCACCCTCGGAGGAGCCTGCCCCCCCCTTTGTCCCCTCAGCAGCGTCTGTTTGAGCTCTTCCCTCCCGTCCCTGCCGTGCTTGGTGCAAATACCCCGGAGGTGGCTGCAGAGGAGGCACAGGAAAGGTAAAGTCCTTTATTTCGCCCTGTGCAGTGCAGAGGAGCAGCTCGGGGCTGCTGCTGCTGGGGGTTTCTGCTTGAAAGTGGTTCCTGCCTTTCCCGTCTCTCAGCGTGCACGGGCACACCCGCGCCTGCAGCCTGTGTCGGGCTTATCTGGGGTTTTACAGCCCTTCTGTATACCCGTAATGACACGTCTGAAAGCTGCTCTGAAAACAGCCCCTCTCCCTCCTCCTGCGCCGGAAAGGGATAAAGATCCACTCGGAGCTCAGTCATGCGGAGAGCAGCTTCTGTGCCTGTTTGGAAGGCAGTGTTCAGTCAGCTCCCACAGAGACAAGGCGATGGCAGCTGTGTCCTGTCCCCCCCGCCTGCCCATGCGGCTCCCAGGTACCCTGACTGCAGCAGCACCCATTAAGGGATGCTGCATGTGTGCTCCTGCCCACCTCTGCCGTGGGGGATGCTGCATCTCCAGGCTCTGGGTTGGGTCTGGAAGGGGAAACTGGGCAGTGCCTGAGCAGAGCTTTGCTTCTAGAGAGCGGCCACGGCCGCTTTCCCTCCTATCCTATGGACTCAGCCATCACTGTGCCAAGTTGTCCTGCTGCCAAGCTGGGAACCCTTAAGTAGGTGGGACAGGGGCAGCAAATGCTCCCCATCCTCTTCCTGTTCCTATCTGGGGTTTATCACTATTATTTCAGTTTAGCTCCCGTTTGAGTGACAACTCTCAAAACAGCTCATTTGGAAATGTCAGGTCCGTTCTTGCTAAGTCATCAGTCACTGTGATCGGTGCTGACAGATGCCCTGCAACAGTGCTGCGCTATCTAATATACTGAGCTGCAGTCCTTTGTAATATCACATTAGTTTATTTATACAGCATGGCATGAAATCTCTCCTTTAGGAAGCGGGGAGGGAGGGGGGATTAACCCTTCCAGTGAGGTTTCCATCTCTGTGTGTTCCACGTGGGAAACCAGGGTTTAGTGTGGCATTTCCAGCATTTAAAGCTCCTTCGGGTCACTGGAGTTGAAGCAACTGCAAGATCCCGGATCATGGTCCTCTGTAGTAGCATTGGCCTGGTGAGAACTGCCACTGGACTTCACTCCTCACTCATGTACTTGCTGTGCACAAGTGGGATGTGCTGCATCCTGACAGCCAGCAGCAAGCATCCTAGGCAACTCCATTGCCTTCCCTCCACACTTGGACTATATGGCAGGAGCAGGGGTGGTGCTTTAGGCTCCCCCTTTGCCTTCCCTTGTATTTATGCAGTGCTTGGCCCCATGCAGACCACGGCTTTTTGGCATCCTGCCTCCTCTTGCTCTTGGGGAGCAGCCGTGGTCCCCAGGAGCAGGATGGCAAAGCCCATCCTGAGAGCTGCTTCCCTGCAGCCCCTCATCTGCATCACGGAGCCTTTGTTTGCTCTCATTAACGTGTCTGCGAAGTGCCCGATGTGTGAAATATCCTTGTTATTGGCTGGAATTGGAAGGTCCATCTGGGAATCACATCTGCTCTGCTTCCCAGGCCAGCGATCTCTGCACGAGCCCCTGTTGGTCTTGCTCAGTTTATGGCTTGCAGCGAGCGAAGGGCTCGGCCTCAGCTCATTGATGTGTTCCTGCAGCCAGAAACCATGAGTGGGATGAGCTGTGGTGTCACCCATGGGTGCCTCCATCCCTGCGGTGCGACCAGGCAAAGCAGGCAGAGATTTCTGCTGGAGCAGGGCTGGGGTTGGTGCCTCCAGGGCTGGGGATTCCCTGGATTCTCCTGCCTCCAGGGCAGTTCTGAACTATGAGAGCTGTTCCCAGAGTGCAGGGGAGCTCTGCAGTGCTGGGATGTTCCCCCTGCCACCAAGAGCAATGCCCTCGCCCCCAGCATGGGCTACACTGAAAGGGTTTGGCTTGGAAAGCATCAGCAGAGCCCACAGGGGACTTTACACCAGGTTGTGCTCTCTATTGCACTGACCTTGTTTGAATCTGCCCAGTTTTGGCACTGCTGCTTCGTGTCCCTGCTGCTTTGCACCAGCCAGGATGTGGCTCTGGCCACCTCCATCCTGCCGGGAGATGCTCCCGGTGCTGCGTGTGTGGGTCGGGAATGTGGGGACCCTGCAGTGCAGCGTTCCCTGTGCTTGCTGAGTGTCTGTGCTGGTGGAGGGCCCAGTGCTCCCTGCGCCCCAGTCCTGGGTGGCAGGTCCATGGTGAGCTCGTTAGGAAAGACCTGGAGGTGTTTTCCAGACGCTTCAAGAGCTCGCCTGAATTATTGAACACTTTGCAGCCAGTGGGGAGGAGGAAGCGGGAGAGCTCATTACTGGGCTGGGAATGGCTCTCAGCCATGGTGGAGCCAGCATGGATCCTGCTGCTCGGCACGCTGCTCTGGGCAAGGGAGATGGCCTCTGACCTGGGCCACGTGGAGCTGAGCCTGGCCAGGAAGGTCCTAGGAGGTGGTGCCTGTGAGCTGGTGGTGGCTGCAGAGCTGGAAGGTGGGAATGAAGCACAGCAGATGAGGGTGTGGAATGGGTTCGGGATGCTCGGGGCATCCTGCCTTGCTGGGACCCCTCTGTGGGTGCTGGGGCTGGCACATGGAGCTCCCCACCTGCCTGACTGGGACCTCACTGATCACAGACAGCGTTTTCTAAAGCCTCTGGGTGCTTAAGGAGGCAAATGCCATTTGAAACCCTGCACTAAGCTCTCGGAGGCTCAGCAATGGCTTTTGCAGCTGAGGAGCTCTAAATGAGCTGTTCCCACTCAGGAAGAAGGTCCTGGAGATAGCTCTGGAAGCAGCGGCTCTGTCGGGAAGGGCACTTGGCAGGCGGGGGATTGTCAGGGAATAGATAAAGCAGCGGACCAAGGGCAGTGATGGGAGCAGAGCCTCCAGGATCTCCTGCCGTGGTTTGGGGGTCACAGGAGAGCTGGCTCCCACCCCAGCACAGTCCCTGCCACTGTGCACAGCCACCCAGTCCCAGCGCTGCTCCCCAGTGAGCCTGTGGCATCAACTGCTGCTGCCCAGGAGGAAGGGAAGGGGCAAGGAAGAAGATGAGGAGCAGGGAAGAGCCCTGGGGATGAGCCCTGTGAGGAATAAACCTTCAGAAAGCCCCAGCTCCACTGTGGGAGCTGGTTTTGGAGAAGCTGCTCTGCAGGGACCCCAGCTCCTTCCTAAGCATCCCTGACCACTCAGTGTCCCAGCAGGATGGGACTGTGCTTATCCCTAGGCAACAAGTATGGGACAAAAAGCAGCTGCATGAGCAGTTTGTGGCTGAGCAAAGCCAAATCTTGCATATTCCAGGCTGGAGGCTGTGTT
Organism: Coracopsis vasa; assembly: GCA_026283785.1. Classification (NCBI taxonomy): domain Eukaryota; kingdom Metazoa; phylum Chordata; class Aves; order Psittaciformes; family Psittacidae; genus Coracopsis; species Coracopsis vasa. Next base: position 6,812 of record JANHGB010043482.1, on the reverse strand, counting down.
GGAAGATGGCAGCAGCATCTCTGGGAAGCCATAGGAACATGTGGGAGAATTTTGGAGACAGGCAGAGCCACTGCAGCCCTTCCAAAGCCTGGAAGCAACAGAAGAGCAACAGCAGGCTTATTTCTCAGCCTTCCTCATTAGAAACCATCCAAAGGGAGGGAGGACAGCACTCAGATAAGAAGCTCCTTCGTGAGGCTCTGGCAGATGGGCTCGATAGCGAGGTGCAGGCAGCGGGTTGCTTTGCACGCTCCCGGCAGCTCTTTATCTCCTGGCTGCCTCCTTGACAAGCAGAAATGATGCTTTCACTCTCCCTGCCAGCAGAGCTGCGGGAGGAGGCCACAGGCAGCATCCCTGGGTCTCTGTGCAGGGGCTCCCCATGCTCCACGCTGGTTTGCTTTAACCAGGGGGGAAGCTGCAGGACGGGCACATCCTCCCTCGCTGGAAGCAGGCAGCAGAGCCGCGCAATGCACCCGGATCCAATGAACGGCCTCAAACAAAGTTTCTCCCCTTGCAGCCGCTGAATGAAGGTGCCTGATGCTGTGTGCGGCCGCAGCACGCCCGGGGTGCGGAGCAGGGTGTTGCCATGGTGCGGGGCTGCGCTGGAGCATACAGATGAGGGATGCTGCCGGGTGCCGGGGGAGCCGTTGCCACGTTACGGGCGGGATTCGGTGTCTCTGCTTTATCTTGGGCTGGTTCCTGGTGTGTGACGTGGGGGCAGAGCTCCCGGTGTCGGGATCTTTGCTCGGAGCAGAGGAAACGCTTTTCCACCCCAGTGCTTTGAAGGTGTTTGTACAGAGATAGGAGCAGCTGGGAAACATCCCAGGGCCCTTTCACCAGCGGGAAGCGGGGGATGTGTTTGGCTTCCAAATCCAACAAGCACTTGCTTTGCCATTACCTTGCATTGCCAGGTTTGTGAGGGCTTGGGAAGAGCAAGCTTGACGTGTTTTGCCACAGTCCCAGCATGGATCTGAGAGGGGGATGAGCCCAGAAACCCTGACCCACAGGTTACCCTGCCCATGCCTTTGCATGGAGCAGTTTCCCATCAGCAGCAGGAGCAAATCAAAGCCCAGGGCACAGGAGAGCAGGGCTCAGCCAAGCGTCCACTAAGGCGTTCAGCTGCATTGAACCCTCTGGTGTTCCAGGATGCATGTGATTGAACGATCCCTCATGGGGATGAGAATGGCTTTGCTCTACTGTAGCTGTACTTGGAGATCTAGATCAGGTGGGCTGGATCCTGCCCTGTGGTGAGGAGGCAATGATGGGGATCCAGGGACAGGCATTGATGGGGACCAGGATTTAACGCAGCATCTCCCTTCAGATAGATGATGTAGGATTGTTTCTGGTAGCAGCAGTGCACCTTGTTTCTAACTTTTGTAAGTAATTGATACAGAACTCTATTTAATTCCTGCTGTTATCACCTATAAAAGTGAAGCTTTTTACACAAAGGTTTAAATGGGGGAGATGTGACCTCCGCCTGGGGACAAACCTTGCTATGTGCCATCACAGAAGGCCGTGATCTAAGAGCAGCCAGGGCTGGGAGGTGAGATAGGCACAGTGGGGCTGTGCAGCTCGGCCTCCTGTTCTCTCAGTGTGCAGAGGGGCTGGACTGGCAGCGTGCGGATGTCCCTGGCTGTGAAGGGCACGATGCCCAGGCCACCCTCATCCTCCCATCCTGGGATCCTGCACTTCCTCCTTCTCCCGCGGGCTGGAGCAGATCCGAGCTGCGCCATCGAGGAGCGGGCAGAAGGGGGAGGGTTTTCCCACAGCGTCCATCCGGGGACAGGGCCGCGAGGGCTCAACAGGGGCATGGGGAGCGATGGGCACGGCTCCGGCTGCTCGAAGCCGTCACCCCGGGGCTCGGCGGGAGCTCCGGGTCCCTGCGGAGAGGGCGGAGTCGCTGCCGCCCATGGGGACACGGGAGCTGCTGGAGCCGGGGCAGAGCGGGGTCCCCCTGAGGGTGCCGGGCGCCCATCACCTCCCGCCCGGCAGCGCTCGATGGGAGCATCCGGCTCTGCTGGCACTGGAAGGGAGAGGGAAGGGCAGGAGCGCCCCGGGCTGAGCTGCAGCCGTTCATCTCCAGAGCCAGGCTGTTGGACAGGTGACAAGGGGAGAGAGGCAGGGGGCGAGAGCTCTGAGACCAAGGCTCCTTCCACCGGGTGCTTTATCTCCCGGCTTCATCCCGCGAACCTGCTGATAAAAGGCTCTTCCCTTCCCTGGCTCCATCAATTCTCATTCTCGGTGCTTTTCGAGTTGTTTTTTTCCTTATATACGCTTTCCTTGGGTTTCTGCTGACTGCTCCTGCAGTGCACACCCCCTCTCTCCCGTGCTCCCCATCTCATCTCCACCTCCTGGTGGTCTCTGTCACTTTCCTTCTCCTTTTCACCTCTGCTCCTCTTTCTTTACCTCCTTGTAGCACTTTCATTCCCCCTTATTCCTTCTCCTTCCATATGTCTCCACTGTCTCTGCTCTCCATCCCTGAGCACACCTGCCTGGGATGGAAAGAGATTCCTCATCAGCAAGTGACACCACAGACGATATCATGGCAAATTCAGGCTGGTGCCACACGGACCCTGGCCCTGGGCACTTTGTGTCTCATTTCCCCAGGTAAAACCCTCACCAAAGGCACACTGGGTCTCCAGCACCTTTGCAATCCCACTTTGCATTGAGCTGCATGGAAAGGAGATGGGAGAAATCCAGCCTTGAGGGTAGAAGTCACAGAAATGCCTTGAGGAGGTGAAGGGATTTGGTACATGCTGGGAAAGCAGGGAAGAGCCAAGTCACATCCCTGGGGTGGGAATCAGGGGAAGAAAAGGCATCTGGGGGTATTTTCCACTTCCCCATGTGCTGGGGCACCACAGGGAATGTTCCAACACCCCCCGGAGCTGTATTTTTGGTACAAAACAGCAGAAGCAGAAGAGCAGAAGCATCACCCGTCTCCTGCTGTCACTGTCACCGAGCCCACGCCAAGGAAGAGCCCGGAATAGCAGCCGGGGGCTGGTGGGGAGCTGGGACATGGAAGCTCTCCAGAGCCCAGACAGGGTGTCCTGGTCCCACCTCACCCCAGCAGCCCTCCCGCTCTGCCTCTTCCTCCTCCTGGCTTCTCCAAGGCTCCCGTTATCCCAGGTAGCATCTCCCCCCGCCTGCAAGGCAGCGGCCCTGCCTTGGGGAGGAGATGCGGGCTGCCCCCTGCGAGACACCGCTCACCCCAGCCTCACCACTCTAGTTATCAGCCTCAAATCTCAGCCCCGCCACTTCCCTGCCTTGCTCTGAGCCTGTTTGGGGAGAAAACAAGGGTTTGGGGGGGGGTCAGCTCCATCCCTGCTGAGGTCTGTCCTGCCTGTCCCCTGTACCACAGGTCTGAAACAAGGTGCTTTCGCTGGGCTCTTCCTCACAGCCCTAAGGAAACAAACCCCCACGTTCCTCCTTGTTACTTTTGAGGAGAAAAGATCCTATAATACTGTATGGCCGGAGGGATTTACAGTCACAGCAGTGCCCAGGCACTTAAAGAGAAAGCTGTGGGTCCATCAGAAGGATGCAGGAATCAATAGAGCCTTCCCCTGCTTTAATGCTGTTTCTCCAGGAGATGCTTTAAAAGCCGATGCCCTCGCAGCAGGGGATGTGCGGGATCGATTCTGGCACAAGGCATGGATGAGGCGGTGCTGGATAACCTTTGGTTGGAAGCCCTTTCCGAGGAGAGCAAGAGGGGATAAAACAGAGCTGCTGGGAGAGGAGCGTTCCTTCCCCATCCCGGCTGGGTTTAATGCTTTCCTTCCTGCTGTGAGAGTTTTAAGCCGGGAGAAGCTTTGGGGCTTGGTTTGATTTGTGTCAGCCTGGGTCAGGAGAGCCACAACGCATCAAGGAACCAAAGGTGGGATGGTGGCTGGCTCCTGTGAGCCCCATGGCTGGGGGATGGGGGGTGCTGGGGGGCTCCTTCCCACCCCAGCCCCTCCCCAAACACCCCACAGAGGAACCCTGACCCTTTTCCCTGGAAAAGATGCAAGGAAATGGGGCAAAGCCGGAGTTGCACCCAGCATGGAGGGGGTTAAGGGGCTTCTCCATTGCCCAGGAGCTTCCAGTGAGCCCAACCAGTTTCCTGCTCCCAGGAAACTGCCCCCACCTTGCGCCACTGCTTTAAAAGGATCTGGGGGGCTTTATCCTGGGGGGGTTTGGGTGGTTGCTTTGGGTGCTGCAGCTCCACCATGTAGGGGTTGTGCTTGCTCACGTGCTGGTGGCCTTGGGAGAGCATCTGTGGGCTGGCTGCACTCAAAGCCTCTGGGACGGGAGGGCATGGTTAATGCCGTGGGTGTAAAACGGATTGGATGGAGGTGCTGGTCTGTGCTGAGGCTGGGCTGGGTGCTGGGGGGGCTTTGCCACATGTGTGAGGTCTCCTCTAACACAATTTGTTGTGGGGCCTCTTTCAGGAATGACCTTGAGGAGGAGCCCAAAGGATGCAGCCGAGTGCAAAAATGAACCAGCTGGGGAGGAAGAGGAGGCGAAGCTCTGAGTGAAGGCTCCAGCCCTGGTTGTGATGTGCTCTGGGTGGGGGGGGCCAGGCCGGGCAGGCGGCAGCAGGGGCTGATCCTGGCAGTGGCTCGCATGGAGCATCCCCTCCCGCGGATGCTGTTCCCACCCCGCTGTCGTCCCGTGCTCCGCTCCGGCGCTGCCCTGTGAGCGTTCCTGCCCGGGAGGGAGCTGGTCCCGCCAGCCAAACATGAGACGCTTCCCAAGCAGCTCGCTCCTGCTCTGCGTGGTGGCCGCTGCCGCCGCCGCCATCCCCATCGTGCCCTGGAAGGTCCAATGCCCACCGCAGTGCGTGTGCCAGATCCGGCCCTGGTACACCCCGCGCTCCGTGTACCGCGAGGCTGCCACCGTGGACTGCAATGACCTCTTCATCTCCGCCGTGCCGCAGGACCTGCCCGCGGGCACCCAGACCCTGCTCCTGCAGAGCAACAACATCGCCAGGCTGGAGCAGAGCGAGCTGGGCTACCTGCGGAACCTCTCGGAGCTGGACCTGTCGCAGAACGGCTTCTCTGACGTGCGGGACTTTGGCCTCCGGAGCATGCCCCAGCTGCTCAGCCTGCACCTGGAGGAGAACCGGCTTTCCCAGCTGCCCGACGGCAGCTTCCCGGGGCTGGGAAACCTGCAGGAGCTTTACCTGAACCACAACCAGCTCCGCAGCATCGCGCCCCGCGCCTTCGCCGGGCTCGGCAGCCTCCTGCGCCTCCACCTCAACTCCAACCTGCTGCGGGCGGTCGACAGCCGCTGGTTCCAGACGCTGCCCAGCCTGGAGATCCTCATGATCGGAGGGAACAGGGTGGATGTGATCCTGGATATGAACTTCCGGCCCTTGGCCAACCTGCGGAGCCTGGTTTTGGCCGGGATGAACCTGCGGGAGATCTCGGACTACGCGCTGGAGGGGCTGCGGAGCCTCGAGAGCCTCTCCTTCTATGACAACAAACTGGTGGACGTCCCCAAGCGGGCACTGCAGCAAGTTCCTGGCCTCAAGTTCCTGGATCTGAACAAAAACCCATTGCAAAGGGTCAAGCAAAGCGACTTCACGAACATGCTGCACCTCAAGGAGCTGGGGCTCAACAACATGGAGGAGCTGGTGTCCATAGACCAGTTTGCCTTGATCAACCTCCCCGAGCTGACCAAGCTGGATGTGACCAACAACCCCAAGCTGTCCTTCATCCACCCCAACGCGTTCCACCACCTCCCCCAGCTGGAAACCCTCATGCTCAACAACAACGCCCTAAGTGCCTTGCATAAGCAGACGGTGGAGTCCCTGCCCAACCTGCAGGAGATCAGCATCCACAGCAACCCCATCCGCTGCGACTGTGTCATCCGCTGGGTCAACAGCACGGAAAACCACATCCGCTTCATCGAGCCCCAGTCCACGCTGTGCGCAGAGCCCCTGGACCTCAAGAGGAGGCACATTCGGGATGTGCCCTTCCGGGAGATGACGGACCAGTGCCTGCCGCTCATCTCCACCAAGAGCTTCCCCTCCCGCCTGGAGGCAGCCGATGGTGACAACGTCTCCTTGCATTGCCGAGCTCTGGCAGAGCCCGACCCGGAGATCTACTGGGTCACCCCTTCGGGGGTGAAGCTGATCCCGTACATGGAAGATGGGCAGTACCGGGTGCATCCTGAAGGGACACTGGAGATCCGTGGGATCTCGGCGCGCGAGGCCGGGCTGTACACGTGCGTGGCTCACAACCTCGTCGGGGCAGACATCAAGAGCATCAGCATCATGGTCAACCACTCCTTCCCGCTCAGCGAGGACAGCCTGCAGCTGGTGGTGGCGGACGTCCAGGCCTACCACATCCTGGTTGCCTGGAAGCCGCATCTCAACACCGTCTCCTCCAACCTCACCTGGTCCAGCTTCTCGCTTAGCTCCAGCTTGGACATGACCAACGTGGCGCGGATCCCCATGGGCACCCACATGTACAACATCACCCGGCTCCACCAGGACACAGAGTACTGGGCTTGCCTCCACGTGGCCTTTGTAGACTCGCAGACCAAGGTGGCTTGTGTGAGCGCCAGGACTAAGGAGGCTGCCCCGCGCTACCTGCTCCTGGAGGGCCGGCGGAGCATCCTGATGGTGCTGGTCCTCTGCCTCCTGCTCCTCGCCGCCGGCCTCCTGGCTCGCTATGGCGCTGGGGCAGCGCCGCGGGGGGCCATGGCCATGCGCGTGGTCTACCCCCCCTTCAGCCAGCCCTGGGCTCGGGGGCAGCGCGGGGAGAATATTCTTCATGTTGCTTCAGAAAAGCCCATTATATTCTCAAAAGTGCACCAGGTGACTTAAATAATGG
>JANHGB010043478.1:12334-49630 GCA_026283785.1 Coracopsis vasa | reverse complement strand
TATCTTTTCTTTATTCTCTAACACACAGAGAGCAAAGTGTCTGTTTCCAAGATGAGCAGCGGGCTTGTGTCAGAGGCAATAATATTTGCTCCCTACTTGAAGTCAAAGCACAGGGTCACGCAACATTTCCTTCTGCTTCCTTTTTATTCTCATGCCCCTTTCAGAAACATCCCACCTTGTTTAAATGTTTGGGACAACTCTGAGTTCTCACAACTGCTAAACAGAAGTCTTTACAACCTTTGCTTACAAATGGCTATCTATCTCAGAAAATGGGACACAATATCACAGGGCATCCAAACTTCCCCTAAGTAGTAATTAATCAAGTAATTAAGTAAGTCAACTGCTTCCTGAGGAATCATCAGTCCTTTTCTGTCAAGTGACTTGTGCATTTGACAGGAAAGCGAGGAGCAAGCATGGCTGAAAGTGAGCTATTAGCCATGGACTAGCACAAGCTCATTCAACCCTCAGCTGCTTCTCACAATTCAGCAGGCATCTTTTGCCCAGAGAAACTCACAAGTGGACAGGGATTTCTCTGTGTGTGGGGGGACACAAATGGCACCTGCTCAGTTATGCAGCCAGGAAAGGTTCAGAGCGCATGGACATCCCAAACTGAAAAGCTGGGACCTGCTGGTAAAGTACCAGTCACACTAGAAAGCGTTCCTACTGGGAAGGTGGGCAGAAGCAGGGGATGAGGATGGGCAGCCCAGGAGGCACTCTGCCTGCTGTGGATGCTGGTTGTATTGTACATCCCCGAGGTCCACACCGCCCTGCCCTCTCACCTTCTTCCCACTTCTGTAAAACCAGAAAGTTACTACAAGTTCACAAGGTGCAACTGAATGGAGTGGCTCATCCTCCATACTCATGCAATCCAGCAAGATTACTTTGTTGGTGGTGACTGTGAGTTTCTTAACAGATGGACGCCACTAATGTTCCACATGCCTGGAACAAGTGTCCCTGATTAAACTATTGCAGAAAAGAAAAACTTAGTGGAAAATAATCCTCTGGCATCTGATTTAAATACATGCTAGAAAATGTTGTCCACTTGACTGGTTTTCAAAGGAAGATGTTTCAGGCTGTGCTCAGCTACCACTCCAACCTCCTGACTCAGAGGTGACTGAGGTGAAGAAGACAGAAACAGAAGGCAGAAAGGCATTTCCATACTTTGCCTGTTGCCTATTTAGGACTTTTATTTATTTTCTTTAAATCCAAGCCTGAAAACAGAAATAGAAAACAAAATAATCCTAAAGTCTTACTAAGCTATGCTGCAACTTACTTAGCACAGTGATTTGGCCACAGTATCATTCCTTTACCAACAAACTGTTTATTGCCTCTTGCAAATCTCAAGTGAGAAAGAAATAATTGATGATGCACTAACACTTAAAGCAATAACTTGAGTTGTACTTCTGCAGTGCAGTGTCTACTATACATGCTGCACTGTTTTCTCTTTTTTCCTCCCTTTCTTTGTGTTTTCTGTATTTTAATTCTCCAATTATTCTTTTTCTTCCTGTTTTCTCAAACCTGCTTTCCCAACTCTATTCTGTCCTTTCCTCAAATGCTCCTTCTGGTGACTCCATGAGGGGGGTCAGTTTGGCTGTGCTACACTTGCAGCGCACATGTTCAAAGATTTTAAGTCACTGTAAATGTACCACCCATCCACCACGCCTGTTGTCAGTCATCCATGTTTTTTCTCTAGCACTGAAATGACTGTTTAAACACAAACAAGAGTAAACCTTGTCCTGCCCTTCACCCAGCTACATCTTTGTCCTCAGCAAAACCCCACAGCCTTCAGCAGGAGTGAGAGAAGAGCAGAGAAGTGCTGACCAACCTAGCTCTCAAGGGTAGTTGAGCACACAAAGCACTCCTGGTCCTGTGCCTGGCCAGCGCTGCCTCTGTGTGCAGTGTTGTGGTGAGGAAACAAATCCCTTCTCATCAGAAATGTTGCTCACCTGGTCATTTGAGTAAGGCCAGCTTAAAGAATTTGAAAGCTCCTTACCATAATTCCAGCCAAAACCACAAGTTATCAATCAGCTATTTGAAAATAAATGCAACTGTAAGCAGCCATACGCTCCACTCGTGTACTGGATGGTTTCATAACAACTGCTTCTAGCACAGTGTTACTGGTACCTTCTGGTTTACTTTAGTGGCAGCCACGGTCATGTTGCGCAGATCCTGAGTGTTACAGTCACTGGAGTTCATGCAACAGCTTGTAGGGATGCCATATTTGAAGAAGTAAGGGCTGGTGCTCCAGTTGGTGTAGCTCTGAATGCCACAGCAGCTCAGCTAAGAGGAATAAGAAGGAGATTCAAACAAACAAGCAAACCAGGATTAAAACAAGGCTGGAATTGTCACTGTCCACTTAATAAGCTTAAAATCAAAATAAAGATGGGTTGCCTCCAGTTTTGGAAAGAAGATACCACCCCCTGCCCCATTTATCACAAAAGCATCAGGAATGTCATTTACAGAAGACTGGAGCAGAAAACCTCTTGGGAAAAAAGGTACTTCATGAGCAGAGCTGTTCTTTGAAGGTCTGTTGGGTTTTGGTTTTGTTTCCTTTGCTTGTTTATTTGATTAAAGATGATCCTGGAAATTCCAGACAGAACCTCATAATGCAGTCAAGAAAGGCGGCCTTAAAAAATCCAGAGCATTACGCAGAATTACACGTAACGCATGCAGGGACAAACCAGTACAAATTGCTAAGGTGAAGCAAGCCTCTCTAACTCACCAAAATAATTTCTAGGAAAACTCACAGAGCCACGAATAGAAGGAGACCATATGCTCACAGAGTGATTTCATAATCAGCTGAAAACAACTAAGTTGGGAAGGATATTCTGCTCTAGATACTAAGCTAGAAGAGAAGACAGCCACTCAAAGATATGCACTATGCGTTGAATTTTCTGCATGAAAAGGGCTTATAAACGCAGTTCCTGTAAAAATAAATGAAATTAACATTTTGCTATGACAGAAACACTGAACAATTATTCAAAACTGTGTAGTTTAGCCAACTCCAAGGAATCAGAAGTTCAAAATACACGTCAACATTAGGCAAACAAACAATTTAACAGCAGAATATACTCAGTTTAGAGCAGTGCAGTAATCTGCTAAGACAGGTTAGAGGCAGTTCCAAACACGCAAAGGGACCAAACATTATAGATGTAATTTCTAAAGAAGACCTAGAAGTCATCAATACAATTAACACTGCAATTTCAGCCGTTCAGTAAGCTATAATCACATGAAAAGCAAATTGGCTCATAGAATGTATTGTGAGCTTCTTGCTATGGTATGGTTTCCAGTAGGAATTTAAATAGGAATTCACTCTGTGTTGTAGTTGGTAGGCTTGGTTCTTTCTGGTTGGCATCTCCAGCCTTAGCAGCACATTTTTCCACCCCTTTTTCCTCTGGAAAAAATACACTCTCTTTTTCCCCTTAGCTTACTAGGTCTCCTTTGCAAGCCTCTCATTGTACTTGTGAACTGCTGCAGTTTATCAGTGATACAGGATGCTAAATTATAGAATCCTGTCTCATCCAGCTCAAATCTACATTTCTTAATCTTATTGACAGATTCCATTAAGAACAAGGTGTGTTCTTAAGGGATAAAACTGGCCTCTAAACGTAATTCAAGATCAGGGACCAATAACAAGCGAGACAGACGCTGTCTTCGTTAGATAGCTTGTTCATTAAAACATAGGCAAGCATACCAGCTGAACCACACTTTCTTTAGATCAGTTTTGCCAGCCTCTAATTTCACTTGCAGTATACAGCTTGCAGATTGAGCCATCCACACTTCATGTTCTGTGATCAAATCTGAATGTATGCTTTGCTCTGTCAATTTTTAATATCCAGTTTTAGACTTACACTTTCCTGTACGTTATCCACTGCATGGCTCCGCTCATCATTCTTGTTGTAATTCTGGATTGCTTCGGTATATGTCCTAAGGAAAGTATCCTTGATCTATGAGGATGAGGAAAAAACAGTCCACGTGAGCAACGAAAAGCTGAAACCTGAAGTAGTTTTCACAGGAAGGAAATGCATTTCCAAACCTAACAAGGCACCCAAACTAGCCCTTCCCACTTGTTTTTAAGTGTGTTTTCAGAGCTGGCAGAGCTCCCTCTTAACTCATAGGAGTCATTCACGCTATTTTTCAAGTGGGGTCTATTGGACATAGTTCTTACAGGTTAAGTTTCTTATAGGTTAAGTAATTTTCTGGATTTCTTTTTTTTTTTTTTTTCTAATTTAAAATAAAAGTATCCCAGCAAACAGCTACATTTAAAAAATTAAATTTAAAAAATTTTAAAATTTAATTTTTTAAAAAATAAATTTAAAAAATTCAATTACTTAACCTATGAGAAAGATATCATTTGATGTTTTTTCCCCAAACACTTTGTTCCAGCACTAAGTCTGAAGGAGACTGTGTGCTGTTCTCTGCTCATGGATGCCTAGTAGGAGCTGAAGCCTGTGCAAATGCCTTGGTGACAGAATCCAGTGGCACCAAAAGAAGACACAAATCCCCTGAGTAGATGGCAGCCCTTGTCTCCAGCACCAAAGGCATTAGGGTAAGGAATGAGAAGTCTCTCAGCTGGAGAAGGTCAGGGAAAGGTATTTTGACTGGGAAAGGTATTTTGACTGGGCAATAAGGAGCTGGGTATCAGATGATTTGGGCAATCCACATGGCTATGACCTTCACAAGAGACTGCCTCTTCCAAAGAGGAGCAGCAGCCTGACACTGAGGTTGCTACAGGTTACGCCAGCTGAAATGGCAGTCCTTAGCAGATGGACAGGTATTTCAGGCACAAATTAAAATCTATCCACCACTTGCAAGGGTAGACATCAGAAAAGCCTATAGCAATGGAAATCTCATGTGAAGAGACCAGAAAACCAGAAAATACAAAGACAAGAGACAAAGAGGGTCTCTGGGGTTGTTCTGGTTCAGCACTAATGGCATGTAGGCCCATGGACTTAAAGCCAGAGATAGACCTGATTACAGTGGATAAAGCACAAGTGGTACTACAAATCTAGACCATCATGCTTTTTTAAAGCTTCTTCCTGTCCCCGTTTCCTACCTCACTCTATTTCTAATCTCTCCTTATTCTCAGGATAGAAACAAAATCCCATCCCACTCTCTCCCCGCCCTCAACAAAAGAAGAAGATTTACAAAACATCAAGTCTGGTCTGATGCAGAAATGCTCTCTGCCTTATATAAACAAGTACTTGCCTGGCTGAAGAAGCTGTTTAAGAAAAGTATTTAATCTATTTTGCAGCCCTCAGCATATCTAAAGGAATAAAGAAGATCTTACATGATGGACACACAGAAAACGATAGCTCCAGAGCAAATTATCAGGCAGCTGAGGCCAAGAGCTTTGGCTAAATCCCTTCATTTGGAATCGCATCAGTTTTTAAGAGCTGTACATGTTATTGTTGCACAACAGCTGCATCCCTGGAGATGAGTATGGAGCTGCCGAGCTCAGCGACCTACACATTCTCCACGCTTCAGAGAACTTCTCAGCAGGTCCTGCCCAGGGAGACACTGCCATGTGTCAACTCAGCACATTTCCACCTACCTCGTGGCGAAACACAAACCCTGAAATGCCAGCCACTAGCTCAGCCAGGAACACCAGGGACAAGAACATGGCATACTGAAAAGGAAGGAGGCAGGAGAAGTCAGAACACAGCAGGCTTTTGTCTCAGCACAGTTGTGCTGCTCAGTTATCATCACATAAAACTTACATTTCTGCTCTAGACACCCGTGACAGATGTTGAGAAACCAAAGGTCTCTTAGAGGCCGTACACAGGTTATTGCCTGAATATGTGTTCATACAACTCACAAATGATATGTGGTGTTTAATTGCTGGCTTTTTCTGCTCCCACATTCCCTAGCGTTCTCAGATAAATTAAAACACACTCACATGCCAGAGATGGATCCAAGTCACTCAGGTTTTGGGGTGCAGTAAGGAATACAAACAGACCCTTCATGTTTGCATGGCACTCCACTAAAGTAAATAGGCTTCTCCAGGTGTTTTGCTTCATATTTATCTGTCTCATTGCTAGACTGGGATTTGCTGCCCAATTCCTGAAGTTTCTCCAATAAATGAACTGAACCACTGACTTCTCCAGAAATATTCTCACAGTAATACTAGACAGATGCCTCAAATACTTTGCTGAGCCAAGGCCCATGTTTGGCTTCTGGAGTAGCATTTAGTTCCAGAACTAAATAAACCTTGAAAACAAGTGCTTTCAGTATAGACACTCAAAACTATCAAAAATACATCTAAGCAGAAATGAAGAAGGTAAAGGAAACAGTACAAGGCGGAATGGTAAAATTTGAAGTTGGGGCTTAACCTTCTGGAAGGAAGATTACCTTTTTTTCTCCATGTGCTAAACACCAATCTAAAAGGAAACATTTTGAATGAAATTCAGTCCCAGCAGGATTTAGTGGAAAGAGGGATATTCCTTAATGGAAGGTTGCTGAGGAAAGGAGAATAACAGTGAATGCAGAACTAGAAAAATAATTTCCTCAAATTAATGCAGCTGTCAAATTACTGCCTGCATTCTGTTCAGGAGAGAAAGAAAGATTTTAAATATTCAAGTATTTCTCATGTATACAATGAAAATAAAAGCATGTGCTTGAAATAGCACATGCCACTGTTAGTGCCCTACCTTGAAAAAAGTTACATCACTTAGGGAGCAACTAGCAGAGCCTGATTTCCTATGGATTTATATAATCATTCACCTTTATCCCCTTCCCATCTGGACTGCAGTAACTCTGACAAGCCTCTACACGTGCCCTAACAGCAAGAGACAGCAGCGATGTACCTACGACAGCGTTAGGTACATGCTGACTGGCCACCAGCATATATCTGCAGCTGTACCTCTCCCCTGCTATGCCATCAGTTGAAGAAATGAACTCTACTGAAGATGTCCTTTTTTAAAAATCCAGTTCAAATTGGAGAAGAATTGCTCCATCTCCTTAGAAAATCAGTCCCAAAATACTGTACCAGGAGCTGCGTTGTACTGTCCAGCCCTTTTCCACCATCTCAGTGTTTCACAAGTACTATTTCCACCCTTCAAATCATTACACGCGTAGGCTTTTGCTCCTGAACTCTCTCAGAAACACAGTTTACCATATAGGCTTGTTTAACCTCTAGTTATTTTCCATTTTAATGTAGGCTGGAAAACTCAGAACAGAGAAACTTAGAGAGAAGTTAAACTGGTCTGAGAGACAGCTGCTGTACCTCTGCTTAGTGTACCTAACATTCGTGCTGCTTTAGAGATGAGGACAAACATATCATACAGAGCTTTGTTTTATGAGGTTGGCTTTTACTCTAGCGAATATTAGGAAAAAAAGAAAGGCTGGTGTGCTTTCAGAAGGTACCAACTATTTTTCCATAGATTTTACACTAGAGTATTAAAATGAACCCTTTAAAATATACTTTAAATGAATTTCACATTTATGATGCTTTAGACATTTTTAAGATTGTAAATATACCTATCTCGCTCATAGAAAACTAGACCGATTGTAGAATTACTCACAGAGTAATTCATCAGCACAATTTTACCCTGCTCCCAGCAACACATGGGCCTGCACACCCTGTGGTAGCGGAATTCATTCATACTCAATCAACGACTGGTTTTGGCAAAGATTTTTTTTTCCCTTCTTTGTCCAAAAGACACACATGTTGAACATTAAGATAAATAAAATCTAGCTTATGTGCCTAAAAACCCATGTTAACATCTGCTGAAGCTTGGCAGGGGGTGGGGGGAATCCCACTACATCAACAAAACCTCTTCCCCTCTTGCTTAAGGCTCTTTGGCATACTTACCAGTTTCAGCATCCATGGGCTTCCACGACAAGTGGCAAAGCAGCCGAAAAGCCCAAAGACAATGATGGTGGTACCCGTTCCAATGAGCACATAGGGGGCATTGGTGGAGTTCTCAGCAATGAGAGAGATGTACGTGCCAAGGGTGAGCTTGCCCCAAACGCCAACTGCGAGCAGGATAACACCTGTGATCTGCAAGGAAGAGGAGAAAGCCGTCAGGAGCTAACAGGGAAGGCATTTAAATTCAGTACGCAGTGATCCTGAAGAGATTTATCAGTGCTGTTGTGTTGGCAGAAGGAAGCCTCAAGATTTTTACTAACTCCAGAGGGAGAGACAGAGAAAATTAATTTCCAGCAGCTGAAGATGCATTAAGACTGCCACTGGAGGACACATCTAGGACTAATCACTGCAAAGCTGACGACTGCCAGAGGAGGATGCAGTGTACCATCTGCAGAAACAGGATCTCTGCTCCTACAGCACACTGAGAAAAGGGACCAACTCCATCACTCTTACCAAAAGCCAACAATAACTGCTGCCACCTCACACCTCCTGGGTTTTGCCACAAAAACTGCCTGAACCACAAAATCCTGCTGCTTGACATCCCATCCTTCTCAATGCCAAAGTTTCAGGAATACCAGCATCCCTTGCAGTGCATTGCTCTGCCAAGTGAGCTTCCCCCAGGCTATGCAAGTGACCTCCCTGACTGCACAGGGTGGGAGGACACCAGTGGGCCCTCAGAGCACCATGATGCACAAGCAGAGGCTGCCATGCCACAAGGCAGATAGGACACACAAGCTCCCACAGCAGCAGGGACATGGGGGAAGCCATGGCGTACTGTACACTGGCACCGAGCAGTGGCCACAACAGGAGTGATGCCTGCACCATCTGCTGATCATCACTCGATGCTGACACGCCTGCTCCAAGACTGTACACACATAACTCATTCCCATGGCATGACCAAAGGTGAGACATGAAGGGCCAGCCCTGAGTGCCAGCTCTGCAAATGCTTCCTGAATTCCCCCAAAACTTCCTACTGCATTCAGCAGAGCTGCTGAGTAATCAGAAACACCTAAGGAAAATACCGGGAGGAGGGAGGATACAAACTAGATGCTCTGAAGACAGATACAGTGAGAGAGATGCAGGGAAAAGAAGAAACCAAAACCAGAAAGAATAAAGAGAGAAACAGAAGGAGAGGGGACGGGGCACACAAAAGCACTTCCCTTCCTTCTCACCGTTCCTTCTCACCCTTCCTTTTCCCATAGAGCTGTGGGGAAGACGTACCCTCACCTGGCTCCCACTCCAAGCACGCCAGAGTGTAGCACCACCTGGGAAACCCATCATATCCCTCTGTCTCCATCCCTAAGCCTTCCCTTCTTCCCCTGACCACCCATGGCAGGGGTCCTCATTTCTGTCACACCTCTGGGACAGGATTCGTGGAGATTTCTGCTCTCCTGCCCACGGTGGCAATAGGAATAAATCCAGCTCCTGTCCATCTTGCAATGCAACTGAGTGAAAAGTGCTGATTCCTTGCTCTTGAACATCACAAGTATCAGCAGTAGCTTACCTACCCACAGGCACGAAGCGCCTCCACTGAGTCTGGTCCCATCCCCACACAACACTCTCTTCACCTCTGCCCCTCGTCTCCCAAACAAAAGCTTTTCCAGAGGGCGCACATTAACCAGCAAAGCCTGACAGTGAGCGGTGGGGGACTCGGAAACAGCTTCTGGTTTCTCGCCTCCAGCTCGACAAAGGGCTGGTTTCTGTGCCTGAGCTGCTGAAAGTTTTACCACTGTCCCCAGGGAGGCGTAAACGCAGCCTTCGCTGCCAAAGCGAACAAGCAGCTTCACATCTGAAAGAGAACTCCAGCACGGCAATAAAAAGCATTTTCAGTCGGCTGTTTGAAACAATTACTAACCCTTTACTATGTGTTTTAAGAGTTTAGTTTCCTCCCACATCAGGGGGGGCCTATCCGACTGATGGTGCACACAGACTTTGAAAAAGAGGAACAAAGCCTCTTGGCAGTTTATTCCCCTTCTGCTTCTTAATAGAGCTCTGATTTACACGGATTTATGGAAATCCCTCAGTTCAGTGGGGAGGTCTAAACCCCCAGCAAGCTTGGCACTGTGCAGAGGGGATGGAACGTTCCCACAAAGACACGCTGCAGATGCACCTAAGGTTGCAGCAGCGCCAGCTGGAATTCTGCTTGGGAAGAGGAAAACCAGAAGACTCCTCTGCAAACCTTTCCATGACCTTTATTTAGCAGAGCGCACGCTGTGGTATGATGAATGCCCACCTCCACCCAAGGGCAAACCTCGATTCTTTATTTTCGAGACACGCTTTTTCTCCCTCTCTCTGTTCCCTCACGCAATCAAGGGAACAATCTTGTTTGGTCTCTTGTTTGGTTTGGGGTTTAGGTTTGTTTTCTTTAAAAGCAGGAGGGATAAGGGCAGATAGCAGACTGAGACAGTGCTGGCCCAAAAACAAGGCAGCAGGAACACGTGCTGCTCCTGCCACTCACCATCACTACGCGCATCTTCTACTCTATCTCTTGCCCCAACAGGCTGTGGACATGAGCTCTGTATAGATCTATGTGATTAACCAAGCAATTCCTAAAACCATCACTCCAGCCTAATGCTGTGTGCAGCATGACCTGTGGGTCAGGCCCAGTAGGTGCAAGAGCTAGGTGATGTGGGTCCATCTGCATCTCAAAGGTCTAAGGAAATGCAGAGCACCTCCTGCAATCCACAGTCTTGCCCCAGTCACCCCCGCTGCCTTTCCACTGTAATGTTTCCATTCAGACCATGAGGATTTCCTTATTTTCCATAAGGAAACCATCAAGATAAACACTGGCAGATAGATAGATGGATATGATCGATACATCTCCTCCTGGACACGTACAAAATAACCCTGGCAGTCAGAGAAGAGTGACCACAAGCCTTTTGACTTTTAAAGCCCCCCTGAGCCAAGTTTCACCTTCCAGAGAAGCTTTATTTATCTGCAACAGTCAGCACCCATGGAGCAAGGGGGCAGCAGTCCCACTCCATTGGCAGACTTCTACAGCAAAGCCTGCCCTTCTTGTGGCCCCTCCAGAAATGAAGATTTGCCTTGGAAATGGTACGATAACTACAGCCTGTGCTGAAAGGGAGGCACAGCCCCACTCAAGATCCTCAGCAGACACAGGAGAAAAGAACTGGCAACTGCAGAGCCCATGGTGCCCCATATGAGACATCTGGAGTGGTACAGGAAAACAAGCATTAGCAAAGGGAAAAAGAAAAGACAAGGTTTGCTTCTAAAAAGTGACTGCAGGAGAGATCGTGCCCAAACGCAAGGAGCTGTGGGAGAACCATCAGTAGCTGCTTTTTGGAGGGCTGGGACCCACTTCTCCCCACAGCTCCTGAGGGGCTAAAGCATTACGGCTGCCTCTCTGAGCCTTTGCTCCGTTTTATGCAACACCAGCTGCATCAACCACAATCAGCTGAAGCCAACTCTGGCTTTTGCACTCTCTCTCAAGCACCTCTGACACTGTGGGTTGCTGTGTTTTTAATGGTTTCAAGCTCAGAGTCTGATACGCGCAAAGGCAGCTGATCGAAGGAAGGATGCACAGGGAAGGGCTGCCCGGACAGCTCAGCCTTTTCCAGTATTTACCAGCTGTCATGTACCACACCATCCCCTTGTCCAGAGGCTAATGAAGGGTCTGTCTCTGCTGCTTCCGCTCGCTATCATTGCTGGGACCCCTGACACGGATATCTTGCTCTCTTAAAGCAGGCAAGACCTCTGACCACCCCCTTGATCACAGCCTTGGATCCCACAGATGATGGGGGAGCCCAAGACAGAGCCACCTACACCGCACACAGTCAGAGCCAGGCAGGTGAAACACACTCTCAGTGCTCATGGATGTGAAACTCACAGAATGGAGGGAAAAACAGAAGCTGTGATTATCACATGATGAGGTTATCCAGCTTTTTGTGCTGTCCTGTCCTCTAGTGTGGTTAAGGGAAAGCTAAAGCGTGAAAAACCCCAAACTACCAGGTTTTAAGGCCTGTCACAAACATACCCAATGCTTTGATTCAGAAAAGGGCTCTGAAGTTTTCCTTGTACTTTATACAAACCTTGGTTTAAGCAGTAACAGCCCACACCTGTATAAAACAGTCAAAGCATGCATCCATTCCAAAACAGATAACACCATTAGAGAGAGACGCATGACAGCAGCCAGGGCAGTCCTGCTTTATCCATGCCTAGGGCCAGTTCCTACTGCCATACAAACCCCAGAAACTCAGATGGGGTTTGTGCCCATGAACAGGCTCACAAGTGATTTGTTGTGGCTGTTATCAGCTGGTTTTAATCCTTGCAGACTGTGCTGCCCCTCACACTGTTGTGATGAATGCTCCTTTCTGCACATGTTTCCAGGCCAAAACACTTCATTTCACCTCCTGACGTATGGCGCTCTCCTTTCAGCCTTGCGTGTGGCTGCTGACGGGACAGCCTTGGAGTCCATCCAGCAAGGTCATGAAAGTCTCATGCCCTGCCTGAAACACTCCCCATCCCCACACCCCCGCCACCACCAAAGCAGTTCTTGCTTTGCTTTGGTGACTGCCAGCATTGCTGAAATGCTGCTCCAGCACCAGGGCAGCCCTTCTCAACATGGGGGACACAGGCTGAGACCCCCAGGCTGCTCCTGTCCCCTGCCAGCACAGCATGCCACCAGACTGGGCAGCACAGACATCGTCTGCTTGCCCCTGGGTGGGAGAAGTCACTGCCAATCTCAGCAGAGCAAAGGTTTGCAAGTTACTGATACCTGCTCCAGGCCCATGGGCTGAGACACGCCAAAGTGAGGGAAGATGAGTAAAGTAAGACACCCTTTGACACCCTGCCACTGTACTGACCTTTCGAGACCATCAATCTTGAATCATTGTTTCTTTTGGGGACCAGAAAAGTAAAAAAAAAAAACCCAAACCAGCCCACCTGCAATTTCTGTTTCTTTTTCTGTGCTCTTTCTCCAGCTTTCAATGTTATTAGAAAGCTATTTCATCCTGGATTTCATCAAAGGTAGATCATGCCTCCCTCACAAACATTCACTGAGCTGGAAGCCCCTCGTATCACGTTTCCTCAATCAGGAAACCCAAGATACGGCATTCAATAAAACATTATTAGGTCTGCCCTTCATTCAGGTCAAACTTTTTAAAGGTTAAAACCCCAAAACAACATAGCAGATACCCAAGTAGGGCAAGGATTGTAAAGACTCCACAGTGCTAGCAGGTCTCACATTTCACTGCGCCTGAACTCGGGCTCGGCAAACACACCCCAGAAACCCTGGGCTGATGAAATGGCAGGAAATAAAGCAGGTATGCCATCTGGTGATTCTCTAAGAAAAGCTCCATCAACATGTTCCCATGCAGTGCTTTAATCTGGATGAACTGGCATGTTCGGACGTAAAAATATATGCATCTGGGACCCCCTTCCCCTTGCAACAAGCTCTACCCCTTGCTCTCGCCACGTGCATCGTGCCCAAACCTCACTGGCCTCCCAGGCACTGTTATGGTCCCCTGCTTCTTCCCAGCTAACATCTCTGTGTATCTCACATTTACTCTGTGTATCACTGTGTATCAAACTCTGATTCGATGGATAATAAATTAAACTAATTTCCAAAAGTCTAGCCTGTTTTGTCCCTGATGGTAATTGCTGAGTGATCTCTTCCTGATGTTATCTCGACCCACGAGCCTTTTGTTCTATTTTCTCTCTCCTGTCCAGCTAAGGAAGGCAGTGATAGAGCTGCTTTTGGTGAGTACATGGTGCCTAACCAGGATCAACCCACCCCAGTCCCCCATTTACACTCACAACTGAAGGAACTGGGGCTTGTCAGTAGGACAGCAAGGCTGTGTATGGCCCAACAAAGCATCTCTCTGTGCCTTGTTCCTACCTCTCCTCAAGCATAGTATCACATCTACCAACCACTAATTTTGGTCGAAGGCAGGCTTTCTACCTCTTTTGCCTTCCTTCAGCAGTAGTACAGATGTTTCCAATCCTATCTATCTGCAGTATTGCCCCCAGTTCTGGAGCTGACTGGACGTGGTGAAGAAGTTAACATGCTGCAGGCAGGCAGAAATACGACTGAACTGAATACTAGGTCTAACTTCACTTGTCCAATAAACCATATGCTTTTAAGAGACACACAGACAAATATATGGCCAGCAGTCTTAATACAAGGGTATGTGCTGCAGCCTTATACAAGGCAGGGAGAGTGATATTCTGACAATATTGGGTATTGCTGAAATCAGAACTAATGCTAAACACAGGCAGTTTTGAAATAAAGAGCAACAGAAAAATGTCTAAGAATTACTTCTTTTAATAGTGCCATGACAAAGATTAAACGATGAACAGCCCCTCCTTCTGGGTAACAGCAGCAAAATGCGTAAATAAGAGAAGAGGATTCAGAGAATAACTTTGAAAGTGCACTCTCTTTAATTCTGTTGGAATTAGGCAGGAAATCAGTATGTACTCCTTTAAACTGAATGCATACTACATCCTAATTGAGTCTGTTGTCTCCATACCCCAGATCTCACAGGGCACTGACAGCATGATATAAAGGGAGCTGCTGCCTTAAACTGAGATAGGAGATACGAAAGCTCCTACATCTCGCATCCACCGAGATTCAAGAGGCCCAAATGCAGAGGAACTCATTTATACACAGGGCTTCCATACGGAACACTTTAAAGTTTATCAATTACAGAGGTGAAGATAAATGTGCAGCAGTAATTGCTAGTTTATATGTCTACATAATTCAAGTCCTCCTCTTCATTACAGATGTCAGCAATTTTGATTCCTAAGCTCTGACAAAATAAAACTTGGAACCCAATCCTGATTGATACTGAGTACACAGCAATCCCTACTGCTTCCAAAAGCAGTGGGAAGAGCTCAGTGTTTCCCTGGACTGGCTCTTTATCCACAGTACTGAGATGCAGGAGGGCAGCTTCATTAATCAGGATCTCATTGTAACAGTCACTTTTCTATTCCATTTCGTATTTGCAGCCTTGCTAAATGAATGTAAAATGTGTGCAACTTAAAAATTGATCCGAAGTGGCAGCAAAGAGTCAGATGCAAAGCAAACACTCATGTTGCTGCGATTTCCAGCTTTTTGGTTTCAACACTTTCTTTTTCAAACGCCAGCCTCTCTGCATTTTGGTGGAGGCACACTGTCTCTGCACAGCTCTACTGCAATCTTCTCTTCAAACAGCTAGAGAAAGAGTCTGTACATAAAATGGATGAAGCCAGGGCAGGGCAGACAAGAACTAGGGCAACCCATCTTGGCTGAAGCTGACAGGTCTAGCGATAGGTTTAACAGGCTGTGAGGAAATGAGAGAGGACCGAGGCGCACAGCTAAGTAGATCTCCCAGACATTTCCCCAATGGAGGTAAACTTTCTCACTAAGAAAACGGTCGACCTTGACAGCATCCAGAATGGCTCCTACATTAAAAGCATGTCCAGAGCAGCTTAAAAATAACTGGCCTACCTCTGAAAATTTTATAACTTTCCCAAAATAGGCAAGGGATCACATTCAAAATGTTCTTGCTTTACAGCCTGCCAAGCAAAAGGAGTGGCTGGCTTTGAATCTTCTCCTGCCCCAGCCGCTGGGCTCTCATCAGGCAGGCAGGCAGGCGACTGAATCAAACACAAATGCTCCTTTGAGCTTCAATGTCAGTTCTTCACAGGCAGGAGAAAAGCAATCAGAAAAGATATGATGCAAGAAGGAGATGCATGTAAGCCAGCAACACAGCTGAATTCTCTGCGCTCACATCTGGCCGTCCTGACTACACCTTCAAAACCAGCTTGGGCTCCCTTCTGCACAGGATCGACCTCTGCTGGAGCTAATGAGAAATGAAGATGCCATGAGCTGTACCTTCGGAAGGCAGCAACTCTTTCTCGTCCTTATCTCCCCTTTGGAAAAAATTAAGCCCATTGACAGAAAAAAGTCGAACATAAAACCATCATGAAAGGTGCAGCCACCAACAGTGCTGCCAGTATTTCCATTAAAAATGAAGATGCTTAAAAAGAAAAGGAAATTCTGATGTTTCTGGTAAAACTTCCCTATTTTTTAAATCCACTATAATTTTACTCTAGTCAATGAAGACTCCACTCAAGAAAAAATTGCAAGTCAACTAATAGACATTTCTGCACCATTTGCCAATGGAATGACAGTCTGTAAAGGTCACTGTATTAGGAGAAGACACCTTCAATGGCCACTCTGGTACATAACTGCTCTAGCACTTTGCAGTCCCTGACTTCACCATTTCTTAATACATCCCCTAGTACTTGACATGACAATTGTCTCCCTGCTATGCTAGTTCAGGCCCTCCCTTCCTCTTCCTCTCTTTTCTGGTCAGAGCTTCCCATCTAAATAATTTCTTCCTAAGAAAATCCAGCTAGAAGAATTCAAAGAAAAAATTCTGTATGATTAATTTGTTAGATTACATTGCTCTCTATGATCATTGCCTGTCTCCCCTGGGTAGGCTGCAACTCTTTGGGCTCAGGGTTGTCTCTTCCTGTTGCATGTGCAGGGTGTCCACTGGTCTTGCTGCATCCCTTCACCCCAGCAGTCCATTTGAGTTATGATCCCTGCTGCTCAGCATCCATCTAGTACTAGCTGCTGTCACAAGATAGACTGATTATCCATCCTAGCTCTTGCTCTTTCCATCCAAAACTGCAATTCCTATGTATTAAAACTACTGGCCTATGCTCTCCCTGCAGGAACTGCCATCAGGGATACCAGCACATGCAAACTATGGCAATGGGGATGCTGCCTCTGCTCTCATGTCACCACCAAGTCAGAGCTGTGTATCTACTGCACCAGTGTTAGGGGACAGCCACTAGATTTGTCCTGAAACACAGTGGGGGAGATTTTGATTAGACACACTGATGTCAAGCTTAACAACCTGCTCTTGCACAGCTACTTCTAAGTGGACTATTACCCTATTCTCTTTTCAAAACTATTTTGAAGGTTCATTGCTTTTCCTTTCTGGGACACTATTATAAGTACATGAACAGTTGCCCTGAGTGATCTGCCACCAGATCAATGTCTTCAGAGGTCAAGCTGTAGTGTTGGTAAAAGAAAATTATGGAAAGAAAGTAAAATACTGACAGATAGATGCTCAGGTGAATATGGAGCTATCATGGAGCTAATTTGGCTACTCACCACCAACTCTGAAGAAAACAATGTGTACATTTAGCCTTGACAGTGCCTATATCAACTACAAGAAAGTACAGTTAAATGACCTCTGATAGGAAGTAAACATTTTATATACAACCCAGGTTTTTCCCAGCACCCCCACCCATCCATGCACTAACGATACACCAAGGTTTAATAACTCTTTCCATGTATGCTAGGGCAGAAATGACAAGCAGGGTTGTGTCACTGATTCTGTAAGGAGACCAGGTTAAAAATCAGATAGGTGACTGCAACCTTCTCCTTGAAACCAGAAGAGGCCAGTGATCGTTTAATGAACAGCAGGGAAGAAAACATTAGAGTCATCTTGTTTGCTGCAGGATGAAGTATTGGATATGGCCCAAGAAGTACTAAAAGCACTAACAAAGACTGCAGTCTGTGTGGGGACACAACACAAGAGCTTGAAAATATCCTTGCAGTATGGCTCAAAACTAGTAATTTCTTGCTAATACCTATTCTTATAGATTTTTCCTATAGTGGAATAATTAACTACATGCCTCTTGTAGGAAGTTTCGGGAAGAATAATGACGTTTAGGACCTGATCTCCATACGAAGACCATACACATAATGGATGGTAATAGTAAAAGGTTATATTCTTATGGTGAAAACTCAGCTTTATTACACTTTGCACTTACAGAAAAATACCTGGAAATCTTAGTACAGTTAAATTCTTCATCTCGAGGCTTATGCTTATTTTTATGTAAGACACATCATTAAATGAGAGAAAATATTCTGGTTTTACAGTTTAGTCACCAGTGGCTCTATTAATTGATGTATCTTTCAAGTCAGCTGCAGACAAAAATGTGGTAATTTCTGGATAAAACCAGAATGCAAAAATGCATCTCTGCTGGGAATTTTCAGACCTAATTTCTTGAAACGTAGCTTTAAATATGCATGACTGAACGTCTAAGGAAAAAGAACTTACAGTTTGGAGACATCAAAAGTGGCATCCCACTCTGCAAGCTAAGGTGCGTCATTAGAGAAAAGAGGTGCCTTCAGCATCCATTGTTACCTTGTGGAGCATGTCTTAGAGCTCTGTGGCCATTCACACTTCCCCAGTATGGATTATCTGCATGTGCCACGGCTCCTATGCATATCAGTTGAGGTCACTCGTGAAGAAATTGCACAGTGGTCCCTGGCCACCAGAACAAAAACTAGGGTTGGGGGCAAGCCTGCTTTGGGCCGAGCTTGCAGAGGCATGGGCTGTTTACAGACAGCAGCTGGACAGCTTCAGCTTTGACCTGCTAAGCAGCCAGAACCTCTGCAGAGCTGCAGCATGGACCAGGAACCTCAGGTGGGTGACACTGCAGGTCACCCATGTGTCCAATCCATGATGGAAGTGGGACCGTGCCTCACCTTCCCTCACCCACACCTCTTCTGTTGACCTGTGATTAGAGATGGCAGGCACCATAGCCTCCCTTGTCACGAATTGGGCTCACAGAGCTCAGTTTTCAAGGACCAGTGGCTGTGTGAAGTCTAAGGCACGAAGCCAGGACTGAGAACACTGCTCAAGCCTGACATTGCACCAATGGATGTTTCACATTCCCTGTCTCCATCCCCTTCTGAGAGGCACATGATGACAGCAGAGGCTAACCACACAGACCTGATGCAGCAGTGAGGCAGCATCTTTGCAGCAGGCATCTGGTCAACACACCTCCAAGGTGCTCTGCAAATGCTGCACCTGCACTGCTGAAACCTCATCTGCAGCTAAGCTGCTCTTTCCTCAGTTTTTATTCAGAATATCCTTCTTCCTCTATCATTTATTTGCCCTGAAGAAGGCCTAATCTGTCTGATATTTGGCTGAAGGTGTACCTTTGTTACCCAAAGTCTGGATATGGCTTATCCATGAATGTTTAGTTCAAGATGTCCCTGCTCATGGCAGAGGGGTTGTTCTGGATGACCTCTGAAGGTCCCTTCTAACCCAAACTATTCTATGACAACCAAACTCACAGTGTTCAAGGAGTGTTCACTACACTGCAACTGAATTTCAGCAAAAGGCTAATGAATGGGAAAGCAGAGATGGTGTTCCTGTACATGGCAAAAGCTCTGACTAGGAGCTGAGGGGGCCTTGCCCTGCCCTGCCTGTGAGCACATGGGATGGCACTGGTGGTGCAGCACCACAAGCCAACAGCTTGTCAAGGTGGATACAGACCAATCTCTACCCCTTCAGATGATTTAAACCTTCACTTTTGCTTGGTTAAACAAACCAGCAGGTCCTTGTCAAAGTCATGAGTCTCTTTTCACATCTGTAATCTGTGGCCACCATGTGACCTTTTTTACTGTTTACTTGCTTGTTTAACAAATACTTACTGCAGGCTAAGCTTACTTTATTCCAGACGTCCATCTCTTTTAGAGATGTCTTTCCTTCCTCACTGAACTTCCACGCTTTTAAAAATGTCAAAATCTATTTTGGAGTGACTAACATAGTACCGAAAATTGCTAAGACTTCAACAAGAATAACTTTAAACATGTGTACATTCAGTTCAATATCAACGAGAAAGCACACTCCTAACCAGAGAAACAGTGGTTGTTTTGAAAGTCTACTATATATAGCTACTATATATAGTACTATATATAGCAGAATAGAAGGAACTGTCTACTATATATAGTTTTATATATATATAACTATATATAGCAGAATAGAAGGAACTAACTGTTCATCAGAAAACTGATATAGCCAGAGAATATTTACCTGTGGGACATGAAAGCGTCTGGAAGCTTAAATGCAGCAGCTGTCCCTCATTCTCACACTTGCAAATCCGTGAAGCAGCAATATACAAAGATGACACTAATGTTGTTTACACGGTATAATATAGTTTGGCCTCAAATATTAAAACAGTTCTCCAATTTTAATATAAGACTTCAAAAGATCAAAAATGCAAGATAATCAAGACTAGATGTTTTGAAACAGGAGTATCCCCTATTTAAATCCTTTATTGTCTCTTACATGCTCTTGTTGATTGCTTGCCTCCTGATAAATCCATGCAAAACCTAAACTTCTATAATCCCTATGTGAAGAAAGTAAAAGAAGAAAATGAAACACCCTGAAAAACATCCTCTAGTGCTATCCACGGCCATCAGACTAACACTACATTCAAAGCACATGCTGGCACAAGAATAATCTAGAGTTCAGTGCATTTGTACCTTAGAACTGACGAGGACAGAAAAGACTTTTGAGTGAGTCTCTGATGAAGGTGTTTTGGTAGTGTCAGCAGCGCAGTCAGTGCAGGAATTCCTACCTGCATGTGTAACAGTCTTCAGACATGTAGCAACAAACCACAGCATTGTACTACACCACCTTAAACCCAAGCGTATCATCAGAACTTCATCTCTCAAGAGGAATAAACCACAAACCAGAACATGCAGAGAGCACACAGTGACCATGTGGTGCAGTTCATCCAGCTCTGTGGAGGAAGACAATACAGTGTGTGCATCCTGAGTCACATGTACAGAAAAAAACCATACTTTTTTGCAGTAGCACAAGTGTTAGATGGCAGCAGACACCATAGAAGTTGTCAGAACAACTCTAAAGGGCAGTTGCCGCAATGCAGTTTAGGAGAGGAAGCTCCTCCAGGGAATTTTCACATCCAACAGACACACATAGTCAGCACGTACAAAAAGGATCTTCCACTGCACCATCACCAGCAGTGTGCCCAGAGGGCAAAGGCAGCAACCAGGCCTGTTGGGCACACACAAACTCTTGGGCAGATGCAGAGCTGTATGAGTGCAATCCCACCCTTAACTAGGCATCATTGTGCCCCTGTCCACATGGCTATTATATTTCTGTAATTATGACTTTGCTGATCTTGCATAGCTTCCTTCTGAACATAATGAGATGCAGTAATGCAATCCACAGCAGCACAAGATCCAGAGTGATTTCTCATTTTGCTGGCTGTGGGAATTGGAGGAAAAGCAGAGCTATCAGTTTGTTCATCTGCTGGTCTTACAAAGTTAAGATTTAGCAGTAAGAAAACTTGAAAAGAATGAAAAAATGATTTACAATCACATTAGTCACTGCACATAACACCAGTGGTGTGAAACACTCTCGGAACCACTTTGTATTCAAGTGTCTATGCTCCGAATAACCTTCAGAAATAGCAGAATACAGCTTTGAAATGTGCAATAATAGATGCGCAATGAAATTCAATAGTACCAAATATAAGGTCGTGCTGCTGGGATCAATGCCAGAAGTTTCAAGCTCGTAAAGTTGCAAATAATGGTGGAGGAAAAGCATTTCTGAATCCTAGCTGACCACAGTGTCTATGCGGAATCGCGCATGGCACATACATAGAAAAAAAGGCACGTGTAACCCAGTGGTGCATCTCCAAAGGCAAGTTACTTTCAGAAGAGGCTGCACATGGGCTGCCACTGCACAAGGCACCAGTGAGATCTATCTGCAATGCTGTAATGCAATCTGCCATGGGTGTAAATCTGGTTATCCCCATTCAGGAAAGGTGAGGTGATACTGCAACAGGTTCAAAGACAGACTCCCAGGATAACAAAGCCATGGAAAGTCTCTCTAGCAGGAGGCGAGACACGTGGCTTTCAAAGACTTGCATGAAGTGGATAAAGGTGGGTAAGGGGATATGAACCTGCCTGTAAGGGGATTACACAGCAAGGACAAGAGAGAGCTACTTAAGTCACAGGACAATTGCACTGGGAACCAAGTGTGCACATGCTGGCCACAAGTATGTTTGGGGTGGAAATGGGAATAGAGAGGTTGGAAGCAGCCTCCTCCTCTTGGAAGAGGGAGATTGGAGGGAAGGAAGTGAAGCTGGCAACACAACCACTGCCTGCAATAGGTGACAGCTGGGCAGCTTTCATCCCTTCACCCGCAGGAGGGGTCCATGCTAAAATCCCTACCTGGCTGGAGCCTGTGAAGGGGAAACGAGGGGCCGGGGAGGCTGTAGCCTCCACCACTGCAATGCCAGATCACTACTGACAAGAAGGTCGTCAGCTGCAGCATTCATTTCAGTTCAAACCATGTAAAAATTAGCTCAGGAGCACATGTAATGATCTGATAAGGGCTTTGTTCAAAGTTTAAAAAGGATTTTATCACCGCAACCAAACCCCTAATGTACTGAGCCCATTTTACGGAAAATCACTGGTTATTTATATTCTCCTAATGATACTCGGAATGAGCTGAGAGCTGCTATTTCCACTGTGGGACTGCTGCTTCTTTCATAATTGAGATTTTTGGTTCTTTCCTTTTCTCCTTTTGCATGAGCCAGGTATTCCTCTTCAGATCTTCTAGGCACTCTGTTGCAGTGAGCTCCTCCTGTGGATACAGGCCTGCCTTCGGCAACCAGTGCACATATGGTGGATCCTCACTATGCTGCTGTACAGCTCACATGGGCCATCATGAGAAAGCAAGTGTTCTCGTTTCAGCATACCCAAGTCAGTCCTTCAAAACCAATGATGTTCTCTATAACCATCTGTATTTCCTCTCACCCACACCTTGGCTACTGCCCCTCCTCACAAACACAGGTAGCAACACAGCCAAGTAAACGAAAAAGGTAACAAAACAAGGCCAAGGAGAGCAAAAGTATGGTTTGTTCCAGCCTAAAATAACACAATTTTGTGCCACTCAAGGTCCAGCACTCTGGCTCTGTGCCTACACCACAGTTTTTCATACTGCTCTGGTTTTCATTCGTGTATGGCTCTGTTTTTTCATGTGCTGCTCCTACTAAACAAATCAAAGTTAAAGCCAGAAGTCACTTTAAATACTCACATGCTTTTTTAGAGAGAGAAAGGAAATTTCTGCCCCAAATCCCAACAGTAAGGCATCCCCAAGGACCATGGTGTGCAGATGCTCTGTTCACTCTCCTACATTGCTGGGAGATGGATTTAATAACCAAGGTTGTTCTCTCAAGTCTTATTTTCCTAACAGCTAAAAGGAGGAGGAAGGAGGCAGATGAAATTCAGACTTGTCAGTTCCTCCAGGGCCCACACAGCAGACAGGCACCATGTGCAGCCAGCTCATAACTTCTACAAGGTTTTTGAAACCTGTTAACTGTGCTTTTTTAGAATGTACAATCCCTAGTATCAGCACCTGCCTACAGATAAATCAGTGCCATGCACCCATGAAACAACCATGTGGATGTCAGGGGCCCTGTGTGAGACCAACTGTGACCATAAACTCCCTTCTTTGCAGCTTTAGCAGGGATACAACATCTTTATCCACAAGCAAGTTGGATGCTCAAGTAGGTGATGCCCCACTGTGTGTGTGAAGCTATACGATCAGAGTATCCTTACCCTCAGCGGAAAAAAAGATGACTGTTCCACAAGCCAGACTGGTAGAAAGGAGCAAGTGACAACATGGCAGCTTTGATGGTCTGCAGAGAAGAGGCTACAATTCCCTACCACGCTCCTACCATTTAGCAGAAGGCATCAGTGAGCTGGCTTTGTAGTACACCATCTCAAAAAGATAAATATATTTTCAAGAATCAAAACTCAATGCGATCACCACTCACATCCGACACACCAGAGCTTATAAATATTATTTCAAAATAGTTTATGACCTGTAACCCTGCATCAAAAGTCCCTGGGTTACATTAGAAGAAACAACTGAATTGTGGTTTATATTTCTACACATACATACATACTGTTGTTTCAATGGTCGAGATACAGGAATGCCTGCTTGTGGGTATTGCACTTGCATAC
Source organism: Coracopsis vasa (assembly GCA_026283785.1). NCBI lineage: Eukaryota > Metazoa > Chordata > Aves > Psittaciformes > Psittacidae > Coracopsis > Coracopsis vasa. Next base: position 25,940 of record JANHGB010043478.1, on the reverse strand, counting down.
GTGTCTGAAAATAGAAGCATATCCCCTCACATATAAGTTGTTTTTTGCTACACTTTAGAGTTGCTTGATGAAAATACTGACACTTTGGAGTCTGTGTATGAGTGGATGTGTTTTCATGTAAAAAACGTGGCTTTATCTGGCCTTGCACTCAAACTGCTAAATTCCAGCTGAAACAAAACCAAAAGAAGTCAGCAAGGGCAGGAACAAAACTTCAAAAATTTAAACCCAGATGTTTGAAGTTGTGAAGCTCTGTGGTGTTATTTCTTTTTTTTTATTTTTCAAAAGATTGTAGAAAATAGCAGATAATCGTAATACCAAGTGACACCAACAGATTGCTGATAACACACATGTGACTATGCTGCGGGTACTTTAACGGTCCTTTGAGATACAAACTAAGCTGCAACTCTATTCCCCATCAGGACAGCTAGGTCACCAGGAAAGCTTTTTAACCATAGGTCTCTCACCACTTAAACTCATCTTACATTCTTGTGTGGATCCAGAAGCCATAGGGCACATGCAGGATTCCCTCATTCCACCCTGAATCTTCACCACAGCTGCTGTGGGAGCTCAGGGACTAACACCCTTGTGATCCGTGGCTGAGCTGCAGTGAGGCCCTTCAGAAGAACCTCAGGAGGCAACGGCTGCAGAGTCCATCTGCAGACCACTCACCCACTGATGTAGCTCCATCTGGTCTGTAAAACGCCCTTTGTCAAAAACAGTAAAATACCTAAAAGCTTCTGATATAAATATCCAAAATAGCTCCTACTATTTGAGATGCAGTGTGAGATTTGCAGAAGGTATAGATTCTTAATATTTGTTTAATCAAACAGATTTCTACATATAATACATGTGGCTCACTTGCTCCTTTCTCCTTCAAGTTTTCTTTTCTTGGAACAACTACAGAGATGTCCTATATGACAGATGGGCCAGACTGGATGGGACTTTGCATATCTTATTGCTATGAAAGATGATTAATTTTTAAATACTTTAACACTTCTTTGTTCTTATTCATCTCATCAGCTCTAATCAGGTTTTGATATGCCATTAACATACTTACTAACTGAATCTGCAATCAAAGCAGATAAATGGAGTAGATGGGTTGTTTAAATGAGAGAGGAGGACTTTATCATGATCTCTAGCTTTGGCACACACAGTTTCAGACTCTGACTTGCCAAGCCTTGCTGTGCTGCTCAGAGCAGCCACTGGAAAGGCAGAGGTGAGCAGGCATCCCACTGGCTCTTGGTGCTGCTCTTCAGCTCCCCAAACATGAGATAAATTCCCCACAGTAAGAGAAAGAGATGAGCTTTGTTCTGTGTGGCAGCTCCTCTGAGTTTCCTTTAAAGCATCTGTAACTAAGACAACTGGCAAAAGCCTCTCCATGCATTGAGTGCTCGTGCACTTTCAGCTTCACTGGAAATAAGGCTAATAAAAAAAGCCCATGTTTACATACAGCAGAGAAGAAATATGTTGAGAAAGCAATTTCATTTTCAAGCTTGAATGGAAGTAGTGCAATTAATGGAAAGTAAAAAGATAAATATAAAAAAGTTGGCATAAAAAACCCTGTTATATATTTTAGAACAGCAATTAAAGGAAATGGTTCAGTGTGGAGCGCATGTGAAAAGATTAAAGAAAACCATCGCCTCTTCCTCAAAAAGAATTACAGTTTGAAGGGAGGTTTCATGCTAGTATAATAATAGTTTATTTACAGATATTCAATATTTATCTTACTAGCATTCATAATAGCAGTAAGGCAAGCTAATGCTACCATCATTATACACATAATTCTGTTTTATTTCATTTGACTGGTTGTTGTGAAATTCATGTTTGCATTGTTGCCAGTCAGTCTTGTTCAAGCCTCATCTATGATCTTTAAAGGTTCCAATCTGGGAAGCCACCTACTAACGAGAGAAAATAGAAGGCATTAAAAGGCTGAGCATGAGCCATACAAATTCCTTGTTGATTACTCTCTTACATGTATTTACCAAGCTTTCCCATTTTACATCACCAGCTCTTACTACACACTGCCAGCAGCTGTCACTAGGACCGTACTGTGACTGGCTCCAGGCAGGGATGTAGCGCCCGAATTTGCCATCCTATGTGGCTGTAGCTGATGCTCATTCTTTATCTAGGGTGACACATTGGCAACATGGTGGCTTACCAAATGGGCAACACTAAGCTTAAGGTATCAGAGCCTGGCAGCCCAGGAATGAACTAGTAGCAGCATCAACAAGTGTCCTGGAAGGCTACAGCAAATAAAGTTGCTATACTCACCCATATATAATGAAAAAGCGAAACAACACAAAACTATGGGAAAAGACCAGACATACCTGTTCTATTTCATGTTGCCAACCACTCTGTTAACACACATTACAGTGCTTTCACTTCCAGACTCCAGGCATATACAAAAGAAACACGTTCTCCTACTTAATCAACATAAAAATATAAAGACCTGCATTTTAATACGAATTACATTAACCGATGGACCTTGTGGCATCCAAGCATGCTGGGCGGTTGGGAAGCTATCCTGCTTGAACACTGCTGAGGACAAACTGGGGAATTGTGTACCTTCCTAGGATTCACAGGGAGAAAATGTACAACAGAGGCTGCTTCCAGCTGTGACAGCCCTGACGAACAGCCCCAGTACGTTCTGCTTGCTCAGAAAGGGGAAACTTACTTCCATCTAAGTGTTAGCAACAGGGAGCACTCCAAGACAAACCTCTGGAGAAGAAGACACAGCCCAACAAGTGACATGAACTTCTGTACATCATTGTTGACTTCCCCAGCCTGTAAGTATTTCTTGGACTTCAAGACTCTGCCTACAGGTGTAGATTAATGTACCAAGTGTAAGACTTGGAAGTGCATGGTGATTTTATTTTATGAAATTAAGTATGGCCAGGATCACCTGCATGCACACACCACATGGGTCAGGAGATGCTGGCTGCCCAGCACTCACAACGTCTCCTGGCTTCTTCTAATGGGACACAGAAAACTGAATGGGTCTCATCTTCCATACCAATTTAGGAGTGAATATTGTTCAAAACCTTCTGTCTCACTATTTTCTTTTACTCCTCTGAGAAGTCTTGACCAAAAATTCCTGAATTTCACAGTTCTTTTGTTTTCTTTATCAGGGCATCTTATGGCTCCAGTCTTGCTCTTGTCATACCCTGCTTAAGGTCAGGTTTTAATTCCTCTTCTTGCCACTTGGTTCCCTGATTGAACCCACGCAAAGGGTGCTCCATAGCAAAACATGCTGCTCCTTTTACCCCTATTCTGTTGTTCCTTTTGGAAGTTTCACACATACTTCACACTTCACCTACATTGGTCTTGGTACTTCAGTAACAAGTTTCTACACTGCCAAGACCTGATGTATTTTGCAGAGCGTTTTGCTGAGCTGCAGCTGCAGAGATGCCTTCATTACCTGTAGAAAGCATCCCAAAACATGCCACATCAAGAAACATGAAAATCCAGAACTAACAAGCATGATTATTTTTTGTTTGTGCCAAAAGGGAAAGACTTTCATAGAGATACTTCAGATACACTCTCAATTAAGCACAGAAGGGCTGAAACTCACTGATCTGTAGGTTACCCAAACACCATGTGTGACATGAATGAAATAGCAAATGAATGCCTTGTCAATGAAAAAAAATAGTAACATTCTGTAATAATATAGCAAGAAAGAAAAACACTCAGAGTTCTTTGCACAATGCAAATCACAACAACTAAACTCTTCCATCATTATACTATCCCAGCAGACCAGGCAACTAGATTTGTCTCTCAGGCCACTAGGTCCCTGGACTCCAGGATCCAGATTCCCAATTTGTATCTTACTAGAGAAATTACAGGAGAAGCAAACATTTTCATGCCCTAGACATTGGACAGAGAGTTGATTCATCTCCCCCAAGAGCAGTATGGTGCTGTTTAGCAGCCAGCAGCAGAAGACAGATGACTGGGAGCTCTAGATGCTCTGTCTGGTTTGGGGAGAGAAACACACTTTGGTTAGAAGAAATACGACCCAGACTTATTTAAACATTAAAATGCATGACATTCATAAAGACAAAAAGCTATGGCTGGATACTGAGATACAAATGGATAAATGAGTGTACAGATAAGAACACATCACAAGAACACTTCATATTGGTTAAATGATGCCACTGCAAGATCAAGCTGCCTACAAAAAAAGCTTAGCAAGTGCATACCCCAAAGGATGCCTCCCTCCCCTTTAGTCAGAGAACTAGTTTCTCTGACACAGTGCAAGGGTCACAGCTCTGCAAAACTGGCAAGGACTGACTCACGGGAGCCAGCACAAGTAGGCACCATGCGACACTTCTTGCGTTACTCACACAGGGCAGGGCAGGGCAGGGAGCTCAGTGTGGCTGCACGGGCATCCCTTTGGCCCTCACTAGGAAAAGCTCTTCAGCACATCCTAGACAAGGCTGAAAACAAACCTGAAGGAACTACTGGAATAGTTATAGTTGGTCTGTTCTGGGTAGCTGCTCACTGGATACACCATGCATTTAATAAAAGGATGTTAGGTTCTCAGAAGTTAGGTTTTCCTTTCACTGAAACAGCCCATGTAGACTGGGAAGTCAGGTAAGAATGTTCCCACAGTACAAGTATGGTGCCTCCATTTTACGTAAATATTGTTGCCAGCACAGTTCAAGGCCTGGCTCTAAAGTGCTTAATGCCTGGGAGAAGTTTCATCTTAGCTATTTTGTGCTACAACTGACAGCAGAACAGAACGCTCTGTTACTGAGAGAGCAAGAACAGAAAGAAGTTAAATAAAGAAATATGGCAAAACATAAATAGAGAAAAAAGCATAAGTAAGTGCAAACAAAGAAAATCTTTAAAAGCAAATGTGTTCTGATGAAAATTAGCTGAAGTTTGTTATCTGGCAGGAGCAGCTTTGGTATATACCTTCATCCACCAGAGAAAAATAAACAAAACCATTTTAAGGAGGATCTGCCATCTTTCTCTCATCCTTTTCCATCTTTGTCTGCTATTTTGCTCTATGTCTGTGTTTCATACTCCTCATAGGTGCCTGGACATCCCCTTCTAGGCATGGATGCCAGGCACTTGGACTTTGCAGCCCAGAGGTAGGCTTGCTGTCTTTTAAACGCCAGCCCTCACAAAGGGAAGATAACAAAAACATAGGGAAGCTGCCAGATGTTTTATTGCCTCTGGATCCCCTCCCTCCATGGAGGGGCATTCAAAATGCACTGGTGATCTGCTGGGTACAGAAAGGTAGAATAGAATGGCTCTTTTCCATTACACTCTATTACTTACTCTCTTAGATCATATAAAGAATACTTAAAAGTATTCCTCAAAGCAAGGCAACGCTTAAACTACAATGAAAAAATGGCCTTTCTACATACTTTGCCCTCTCCCCCAACACGACTACTCAAACACAGCCAAATTCCCCTTCCTGCTAACCTGACAAAGTAAGCTGAACATACTTGGATCAAATTTGCTGATAAAGTCAGATCTTTAAAGGGCTTCTGAAACACATTTACAGTATTTACACATTGAACACATTTACACGGTGAAGATATGTTGAAGGAAGCATTTTCTCATTCAAATGGATACTTTAACATCAACAGAAGTAAATGTGCCCCTGCTGCATCATTACAGGAGTTGCACTGTTTAAGAAAGCAAATGTAAGAAGAAATAACATCTATTAGAAAATGCTGATGATTGTTTTCACCGTCCAAGTGCCTACAGATATGGAAACCCAAGCCTCATCTGCTGAAAAGAATAAATTCTTGAAGCATCTATGATCAGACATACAACCGGGTGTGAGCCATTGCCTCTTCCTTTGGAAATGGCTGGCATGTGGCAGCAAGCCATCAGCAAGGTATTGCCTTGACTCCTAATGCACCATTAAAATGCAACAACATTACCAAAATGTTCCTTTCAAAACTTAAAACCAGCATTAATTTTCAAATCAAGATCACCAGCACACATCTTCAGCAGCACTCCCTGCTCTACTGCTGCTAAATGAGGAAAAAGAATGGTTTATTAATTTAAATAGATGTCCTTTTTTAACATTTTTACCTATCTTGCCTAACTTGCTTTATCAAATGAAGGCACAGAGGTAAGTAGGAAGTGGAATAAAGCCATGCAGTATGTCTCACTGAAGTTACTGAAGTTACAATAACTTTAGTTATTGTAAACTAACCCAAATAACTCCTTCTGAAAAGCTGACTCACTTTTTATACAACAACAGTACTACTGGAACCATCTAAGTTCCCTTCAGCAAACCTGCTGACAGAGCATCGATGCAGAAAACACAAAACAAGCTGTACAGAAGCAGTCTGATGATAAAGGAGATGGCAACACAGGGGAAGCTGCCATAGCCTTTGCCAATAGGAGTTATTAGAGAACTTCTGGAAGCATTGGAGCTGACTTAAGTGTCACAAAAAATTAGGGATATCCTAAGGAAAGTTTATTGATGATGAAACTGGCCAACACTGTCACACAGAGGACACTGGAGGAAATGGAGGCGTTTCACACCAAAACAGAAGGAACACGATTCCATTTGTAATATCCTCATCATATGAATAGGGGTCTCTGCCATATGCTGGTCTGAGTCATTGGGAATTACAGATGACAGACCTGTACCAACTGCTCAGAAGCTACCAATGCAATGCAGGTGTGAAAAATGGTTGTGTAAATGAGGTACTTCCAGTAGGCGCATGGAAATACAGTGCTACAGAACAAAGTATTGATGAAATCTCCTCTGGAGTAGAGTGTGTTTCTGGCTTTCCCTGTTCAAGTATGACATAATGATAACATAGAAGATCTAGAGAACAAATGCTCAGTTCTTTCACCTCTGATAAGCCTACTGCATGAGGAAAGAACAGAAGAATGTGGTTTGTTCTGCTGAACACAGCGACAGGTGAGAACAAGTCCAACCGTCCTTGGGCTCAGCTTGCTTCCCTTTTTCTCCCAGGGAGCTGCATGGGTACGAAAGCACCTCCATATTGTCTCAGGATAAAACGAGATGCTTAACTCTTCCTAAAAATGAGTTTCTGAATAACTTTTCAACAGGACTTTTGGAGACAGCAGCCAGTTAGCTCTGAGAGAGAGTTTGGTCAATACACGAAGGCATCAGACAATGTAGTGTCTACTGGTAGCAGGGAGGCAGGTTCTTTCCTCCTGGAGGTGCTTTCCATCCCACATTTCTACAGTTACAAAAATACCTACATACCACAGAATCCATATTCATGTTAGATCTTTTTCAGTGTTCAAACATACCAATAATCAGTCTTTTAACCTGGCCGGCTGCCCCCAGATCCCGTCTCTCTACAAGAGACTTCTGCTCTGCCTGACCTGCACTCAGCACAGAGAAGAACCTCAGCCAAGAAGTGGACTAAGGTTTGAAGTGGTCCGTGCTGCCTAGGAGCCCCTGGTAATCCTGTTTTCAAGATGGACAGCAGCAAATGCCCACAACACTACTTGGACAAGTCTAACACTTGCATCTCCTAGCAGCAAAACCTAGAAAGGGAGCAAAGGTGGTGTGAAAAAGCAAGGTCTTCATATTTTTTCTTTAACATCTTCATCAGGATACTGAAGCTTCCTGAACTCCAGTGTGTGACCCCACACCAGCATCACTGGTGCCTGCAGGGAGCCTCCATGAACATCATGACTGCTGCAGAGAACCACAGCTTCCCCAGCTGTCCCATGGGCTCCTCCAGCAGCAGCATGAGTCACACTCACAACAGTGCAAGTACAAGAGAGTTTCCAGTCATGCTCTTAACTCTTTTTTGCAAGCACGCATGACTCATGTGACTATGTGGCTAAACAGCCAGTTTACATTAGAGCTGGCTGGAATAAAAAGCACAGGTGTTTTTGTGGGGAAGATCTCATTCTGGTTTATATGTTTTATCTTCCAACTTAACAATGCTTGCTAAAATTTCAACCCCCTGCTCTGAAGCACCAAGTATCTAGGTTCCCTGTAAATACATCCAGCATTACTTCCATCCCTGGAAGTGTTCAATGACAGGTTGTATGGGGCAATCTGGTCTAGTGGAAGGTGTCCCTCCCTGTGGCAGGGGGGTTGGAACTCTATGATTTTTAAGGTCCCTTCCAACCCAGAGCATTCTATGATACTTTAACGGAGTTTTCAGATCTCACTTTTCCTTTTTTACATCTAAGCAAGTGTTCAGCTGCTCCAAGTACAAGTACACCCACACCTACAAAATAATGCCTGGTTGACACTGCAGAAACACTAAAAAAAAGGCTCAGAAGTCTCCATCCACAGAGGCACTTGGTAGACTACAGGCCGCTTACTTTAACAGATTTTAAATAACTATGCACTTAACCAGAGCTATCATAGAACATGAGCTCCCACATCCTCTATTACCTTCTTCAGTCTCTCAGTCCAAAACCCCAGTGTTGACACTTGGCTGTCAACACTGCTAAACCATGAAGACTGCGCCTAAGAATGGGCATCATCACAGGACAGAGGATAAAATAGAGAGACAGCAGCTTTTGCAACTACTATAAACCAGATTACCAGAAGTTGTAAGAAGCCCAGCATGTAAATAGGGACATTTTCATAAATACCAAGATATTCACAAGGGATAATGCAGTAGAAAATAGGAACCCAATTTCCAGATTGCACTGAAGTCCAGCAACCAGACCATCTGAAAAGCCCAGGACTCATCTGCACCTTTATGTACCTAAACACCTTTAGAAACCTGTCTTTATGTAAACATCATATTTTCTGACCACTCTCTTGCCTGCATTAATTTGACTCTTTTCCTACAACCCTTGACATACGTTCCTTTTTTTTCATTTACTCCATCTTAGAATAACATGCTAAAATATTCGGTATCTCAATTCCCTACCTTCAGCCTTTTCATATAGACACAATATATTTAGAGTGGATTTTTAATATAGATGTGTAACTAGAAACACCAGCAGAGACAGTTCCTGTAAGGAAAAGATCACATTAAGTATACTCTGCAAAGAACATAAAATCAGTGACATTTTGACCATCGGGCCTTGAGGAATGAGCTGTACTTCCCGCTCACAGTGCACTGGCTGGTGCTGGACTGATCCTGACCAGATGGCTGCAGAACATTTTTTGGTGGTGTGGAGCCATTGTATATATTTGTTCTTGCTCCTGAAGGTTGGGTTATTTATTTATTTATTATGTGGCATTCTACACTTGTGATCACAGCATGATGGAAATGCAAACACATGAAGAGCACGATGATGTTGCAGTTGTGAGGGGCTATTCATGATTAACCTTTGATTTTCTGCTGCCAATTTTCCATTTACCAACTCTTGCCTAATAAAGCCTTCCCTATTGTCTCTCCAGCTTACAACTGCTAATGAAATGCTTGAGTGTTTCTATGGGAGCTGGTATTAATGTGTTTTCCCTGGTAGTTTTCTTTCTTTACAAATAGTACTGAGGATGTCAGCAATGCTCCTGCAAACCATTTTTAAGAACAGAGATTAGGACTGCAAATTAACTGGCGTGAAGACAAAAGAGCCTGTAATTAAAAATCTGTAATAGTGAAAAGGACTAAATACAGATGCAGCATTATTAGATGCTAATTTTCATACAATTGCTCGGAAGATGTATTTTTAGTAACTAACTAATAAGTCATCCATTTTTCCCTTCTAAATCAGTTCCTCCAAAAATGGTAACTTTTTAATCTTAAACTCTTTCCTATCACCAAGCTTCTTACAGATGCTCTCTTTTGACATTATTTTCGAGAAAAAGCAGAACAAGAGCCAAAACCACATGAACTAAAGTAGAAATATAACCCGTTTGACTCTGAACGGAGACCCACACAAATTGTGCTGCACAGAATCAATAACCATTCTGCTTTTTGCATACATATTTTAACAGACCTAATCCCATACATAAAGGCGGCAGGTTTAACAATTACAAGATAATCGTCAGACACACTTTAGATCAGCCAGATGTCCAGAAATACACTGTTAATCTCAACTGTAGTTTTACCTCCAAAATTACGATGTATTCAATCTTCTGCCCCCCACGCCTCATTTTTAAATCCTTCCATTATTCACTCCATAGCTTTTTATTATCCTCCCTTTAACTCAGTGTGATCAGTTAAGCTCCAGTAGGTGAACACATTCTTCATATGAATAGGAAATCCAACATAGCCACATTGCTGCCTGGTATTTACATGTAAAGTGGTAAATCTTGTAAGAAGAATATTAAAATGACATCAATTTATACTTTGCATTAAGTGGATCAGACATCTCCTTTCTCCTGTTCCCTCCTACTCTCTCCCCCACCTCAAGCTTAAATGACGACAGCAGCACTTAATCTTTCTTGCTAAAGGATGTTAACAGCACTGGGCTCTGTGTTCTGCTCCTCTAAGTTTCTCGGTTATTAAATACTTTTTCTGCTTGGTTGCTTTCAGGCTTAGAGTCAAGTTAAAAATAAATTAATACAATGCAATTATTAATCCTCAGTTCTGAATCAACTTTAAGTGTTTGAGAGGTCCCGAGAGAGAGCAGTAAATGTTGAGTGGAAGTTCTGATGAAATTTATTTTCTTTATTTTGATTTAGAGGTGAAAGACAACAAACATCAAACATTTCTAATGACTGACTGGTGTCATGTAGCAGGGCAAGGAACACTCAGGGATACTCTACGTAATTGAGTACCTGCTTCTAAAAATACTTTGATCAAAACTAAACACAAAGCTGCTCCCTTCACCCCATACAAACTCATGACTAAACCTCATACATTTTGCTGAAACGTTTTTTTATCCTACGAAACCCCAGATGAGTCCATTCAAGTGGCTTAAGCTGCTGCCTTGGTTCTGGACCCTGGTCTGTAAACCAAGGTAGATTTCCCATCCTCTGTTCCCAGGCCAGCTTCCAAGGGAATTGTGCGTTTTCCCCACAAGCACCTCTGGGTGGCACAGGGGAAGCGGGAGAAAATGTTCCCACCAAAAATTGCCCAGCCTGCTGGTAGCACCACAGATAGCCCATCAGTTTGCTTTCTCCACTCTCTGCCTCTTCCCTCTCCTCTCTCTCCTGCCCTCCTGGGAAGAAGAAAGGAAGACAAAACCAGCACATTTTCTAACCGCACAAGCCTTGTTTCTTGACAGTCTGTGTCTTGTATGACAATGAGGAGGCAAGCAGAAATAGGGCAGCAGGAGAGAGGTTGCAACTATGCCAAGCAGCACCTACAAGAGTGCGTACCTACTGCTCCAGCACATCTCGTCATCTCCAACACTGATGGCCACCAGAAACAAAGGAAAGCACAGAGAGATGAGACCCAGGTGAGGGCCAAAACAACCAGGGCCACTACAACGGACGCTGTGGAGCTGCAGTTTGGGCTGCTTCTCGTGCAAAGAGTTGCCTTCTTCAGGTCATATATGGTCCCCAGGATGAACAGATCTGACCAAGGCCTCTCATCCTGGAAACCAGGGACTTAAATCAGGCCTTGGTGGGACGAGCGAGCACATGATAAACTCCATAGGTATGGAACTACACTAGATGGCTGAAGGTAGGAAGCTGAGGTTGCAGCCTTGCTTGGGTCACAGATGGCTCTGTGTTCCACGGCAAGGATTCAGTGCCATCACCGCTTGGCTGAGCATAAGCATTGCTCCCACAACAGAAACTGCATGGGCAGATATGCCAAAGAAGCCAAGGAAAAGCAGCATGTTAAAGAGAAAGCCAGAGGAAAGGTAAACCCACTGTCCACAGAGTATTAGAGGATTAGAGAACAAGAAAGGCCCTACATCAGTTTTTACCAGCGAGGACATAATGTATAGGAAGAGGAGTGTTAAGGCTATTCTTCCATCAGCCAGAGAACAAGAAACAACAGCCTCTATTCTCTCACTTTTGGGAGAAAGAGGGAGGCAGGAGCATGCAATGAATGCTGAGGGCACAGCTTGCATGTGGTGTAGATCACAGGCATGTCTCCAGTACCATGCAATCCTTAGCCTCACATCAGCAACTAGTACCTGCTGGCTCCCTGGAAGAGAAAGCAATATGATTTGCACTCTGCTGAATAAATGAATAAATTCCTCATTTCCTTCCCAGCTATCTCAAGTGACAATCATTCTTCGTATCCCAGCAAAGCACATTAGCAGAATGAACGTGACCCACCGTAATTGTGTTCATTTTTTATGAAGGAGGAGCTCACACCAGAGTAACTAGCATGAGGGATACTGTCAAGAAGGTATAATATAGCTCCAGGGGTGGCCAAGAGGAATCTGATGACTAAGGGAGCGCCCTCAGGAAAGCTTTGGGTTATTCTGTGCAATGTAGCCCATGGCAGGAGGAAAGCAAAGGGCAAAAAGCTTTAAATTAAGGCGGCAGGTCGGTATATGTTGAAGTGACACACACATAGGCAGTTAGTTGTGCTGCTAATCAGTCATTATCTTTCACCCTCTTACATATGCTGCTTTATATCAAATGCCATCTATAAGCCTTTTACACTATGACAAAGCACATGGAGAAAGATGGAAATGACAGTAATCTGTACCTCACACCACACTGACATCTCTCCAATGTGAGATTTGGGCTGAGTCTGTCAGCTCGAAGCACTGATTTTCCAGTAAACATGCCAGTCTCACACCACAGTTCCCATGGGTGTAAGTCACCAATAAATCCTCCATTTACCAGGAATGCTTAATACAGCATAGACTTGACAAAACAAAGATGGGTGAGATGCAGTTCTGATAGGATCAAAATACATCTTTTCAGAGAATGTGTAGTAAGCATGTTCAGGAGCAGACTGGCATTCACACCAGAAACACGCCAGTGCAATGTGGTGTTCCTGGATGGATGATTATAGCTTTGATCATGTGTTGTTTTTCTTCTTCATAGGAGTAATTCAAACCTTTCCCACAGCTTCTTTCTCATGCCTGAGCTGAATTTTCTCAAAGCTACACCTCTGCAACAGCTTTTCAGCTTAGATAACTTAAGAAAGATGCCCTTTTCATAGTCCTCCTCCTCTTTGCAAGGGAAAGCCTCCAGCAGGTCATCACAGGCTGACCACAGCCACCACTGTCCATGCAGCATTTCCTGACACATGATTAGTAACTCAAATGTTTTTCCGGAGGCCTTTCCCTCTCTGTGTTCTCTTATACTCTGCTTCCTCCCACTGGTATCCAAGTGTCCTGGATATATCTCTGGAAAAGGATCCACTGCCATGATGACAGCAAACTAAATTCTGTCTTCTGGTTTACCTTGTCCTTGTCCCTTATCCCTTATCCCTTATCCCTTACCTTATCCCTTGTCCATTTGGTGGACTGCATTTTCTGTAGCTCCCATATAGCCAAGCTCACCAAGACTACGGGTCACTGGCTTTGAACAATCTGGTCTAGTGGAAGGTGTCCATGTCCATGTCCAACCCAAGGGGGTTGGAACTAGATGATCTTTAAGGCCCCTTACAACCAAACCATTCTATGATTCTATACTGCATATGCATCACCATGCTGGCAGCCAGTTCCACTTGGAAATAACTTTGCCAACAAGGAATAGAGGAAATAGAACCTGAAAAGACAAAAAAAGAGGAGCAATAAAGTAAGGCAGCAAATTAAGAGATGGAAGGAAATGAAACAGCAACACCACCACAATGTTTCTATCGATATTTTACAGCCCATC